>VWZY01009096.1:296344-356353 GCA_013399075.1 Chloroceryle aenea
CAAAGAACCGGATGACTGTAATGGTGATCCAAACCAAGCCGGTGTTGGTGGCCAACAATCAAACATACTACTTCTCCCGTCCTGAACATCCATCCTGACAGATGGGGTCAAGTCATCGCCTGTTTGTGAACACCTGGAGGAATGGAGAAAACCCATGATTACAGGGGATAGCAGTTAATGAGAATGTATAAGTCTGTATGCTGGATATAAAGATGGTTTTAGAGTATGTAGATTAAGATGTAAGTGTTGATAAGGAATTTCAGTGATTGAAATTAGATATAATTGAATAGTCAAGTTGCATTATGTGGGGCCTGAGCATGATGCAAACAGTATGGAATAAGGGGGTTTTAATTCCTGCAGACAGGCAGTAAACAGATGTGCAGCACCATGCATGGTCATCTGTACAAAATCAGGGCTTAGTGAAGGCATCAAGGGTGGAAATAGTTCTTAAAATTTACATTTGGCTAGGGTATGTTCAGATGGCAGAGTGAAGATTCATATCTGACAATCCTACAGCAAACAAAACTGTTTCAATAGCTGTGGACCACTTAATTAATCACTTAAATAATCACAGACAGTTGCAGCTTTCTTTGTTCTTTCTCTGCTCTCGCTGCTAGAAAATGTCTGCTCTTCTGAATCTGAGTTCAGCTATTGACATCAACAACCACAGAGATCAGTCCCTAGGTATCCTGATGTAAGAAATAATTCTGTGGACACTGAAGATGTGAAGACCATCCTAATCTAGGACAGAAACTTTTAAAAAATTGTTTAGTTATTTTTCTAATTAAAGAGAGACCTGTGTTGATCAACATATTATATTAGGGAAGAATCTGAAGAGATATGTCCCTGATGGGGAGAGAAGTGATATAGTTCTTCTAGCACTTAACAAACAGTTAACACAGTTGCAGCACCCAGAATTGAAAGTTAGTGAAGAAGGAGACAGAGCTCTCCATCACCTCAGCAAAGGCCAGAGAGATGTGGATTTTAGAAATGCTTAGACAACTCCTTCTGGCTTGTTCCTGCCTTACCTAAGTAAAATCTCATGGACCACAGTGATTATGGTGTTGACCATCAAATTAAACTGAAGTTAGTCAAGGCCCAGTTAGGAACTGTTACCCTTACTTGGTTGATTTCTGACCAGTAACACTAAAAATACTTCAGAAAGTCAGAGGGTTTTGTAGGCATCAGAGCACTCTTTATTGCTAACACCAGAACACAGCTTTACTGGTTTATTTGATCATTGCCTGTGACAAGCATGGTGACAGGACTTTCAGGAACAGCTGAGGACAGTTTAAAAAAATCAATATTATCTTGTCTTTACACTTTACTTTTCAAATTAACATATTCATTTTCTACCATTTTAAGTACATTAAGAAATTAAAATGTAATTTCTACTGGCTACAATGACAGATTATTTTTGTCACATTTACAGCAACATTTAATATGTTGGCATGGTTACCATTTTGCTTCATTGCTAACCATAAATCATTTTTTTGAATAATATCCAAGTAATCTAATTGAACAAAAATATCCTTCTGCCCCACCCTCATCCCCTCATCCCCTTCTAACCAATGGACTTCCTCACAAAATCTTTCTGGGACAGTTTCTACTTTTAGACATATCTGCAGCACACTTCATTTATATCAAGTGAATTTCTTAGTTCCTGAAATTCTCCTGCACAGCTCAATAGATGAATACTGCAGAACTGTGTCAGATGGAAATTAAAGCACCTTTCTGCGTGGAGAGTAGAATTGTCACTTTGGACAGGTTTCTATTTGAAGTTAGCTTGATTTAGAGGTAGGATTAGGTTCACTTAATATATTAGTATATACTTCCTCATACAGGTTATACAATGTATGGCTATAAAAAATAGGTTTAAATCTTATTATAGGTATATATTACTTTACTATGCATACTGTACAGTACTGTACCTGTTCTGTAGTTGCTTCTCTAAAAGAATATGGGTACTCTACAGACATTCTATATTAATATCTGCTGGCTCTATGCAAATAACCTGGATAGCTAGGGTGTCTTAAATGGCACTAGATTTCTCCTTAAGAGTTCTGAATCCTTCTGTAGGTGTGTGTCTACATCAGGCATCTGCTTCTGAGTCTCCAAAAGAAACCTGTAGTTTTTATAAGAGAGATACCAGTAATTTTGGTCTGCACTGGGGGAACATTCCTGAGCACTGCTCAGAGGCCTCCAGGGTGCACCATATCCAGAGGAACCACCTCTGCTGTGAGACCCAGAGGTCTCAAGGTACTTTTTTTTTTTTGTTTGGATCTCCTGATACTCCAAACTGACTAATTACTAATGAGAAATTGTATTCCTCAGTATTTGTCTCAGGGATGAGGTGAAATGAGTTTCCTGTGGTCACACAGGAAATAAAAAGCAGAACTTGAAAAATAATCCTGCTTCACAAATCCTCAGTGATAAAAGTACAAGAGTTTTCCCCTTTCTGAGGGATTTTTATGATGATATTTACAGTTGCTTGTGGTTTCCTATCTATGTTGGAAAAAACCTTAAACTCTGCTATTTATAATAAGAAATTTAGGGACGTAATTGTTTCCAGTATTTGCCCAGTTCTAAAAATAACTATATTAATGTTACTAATTCTTTGTAGTTAAGGAGGCTTTAGCACTATACTGTTGTTTTATCTGGAAGCTCAGAAAATGTGGATGTAACCCACTATTTGACAAAGACCAATAGCCTGACTAGGCAGCTATGTTAAATTTAAAACCAGGCAGGGATGTTTGCCTTTATTTGGATTTTAGATGCATCTGGATCTCTGGAGAGAAGGGCAAGAGGCCTGTGACTAAGAGCACTAAATCTTTAATTAAAGAACTCTTAACCATGCCTACTACATTTATAAATAACAAAACATTTATCAGAGCTTTTATCTTTTCTTGCAATCATCAGGCTGTACTAAATGTTGACAAAGTCAACGATTTATGCCTCTTTTTTTTTTTTTTTCATTACCAAATACCAAAGATACTATTATCAGTGAAATCTTATGCAATTTAAATCTTGGGGCTTTCATTCCTCCGCCTAAGGAATATTGTGAGTCTTTCTCACAAGTCATTTTGGATTATGTTAGCCCAACAGAAGAGATTAAGTCTACATAGTGACGTTGGATCCAAATAGAAATGTTGGGTGATTTTCCTTAAAAGGATTAGTGGATTAAAAAAACCCAACCAACCAACCAACCAAAACCAAATCAACCAAAAAAACAAAAGAGCACTTTAAAGAAAACTTTAAATCATGTTTAAACATTAAGATATTAGTTGCTGAATTTGCTCACTATATTGTATTTAAATGCTTGCATACCACTATGTATGAAAAAATTATGAAACAGTTTTGCTGCATCCAGCCCTTTCCTCTTCATCATACTAAAGATCAGAGAAGACATTTACTCTTCTGCACACCACTGTGCACACAGAAATGCACTCTCTTTCCTCGACTAACCTGTCAAGAGTGAGATCTTGAGCTCATTCAGGAAGTTTCAATATTTTTAGTGCAAGCACAATATGTGGTTGTCCAGATCCTTCAGGGATTGAGAGGGCAGGTAGTGTTTGACATGTTTTCCAGATACTTCAACAAGTTTGAAGATTTTCAGACCTAAGACACCCATCGTAAGTTAATCATTGATATGTCCTCAGCTGTTGGTGAAAATAAAAATCTGTTGTAAATTAAAGACTTTTTCAAAAACTTTACGTGACTTTACTGTTATTCAGAGGCTCTCCAATGTAAGTCCTCATGTTGAGCTTTAGAGTATACTTTTGTGTATGTTTGTAACTGTTGTTTCATTCAACTTTCATTATATCTGACAGAAATAAATGACTGTTTTATCAAAATGTATGAATTCAGCATTTTTTCCATGTATTTAACATAGGCAGTAACAAACCAGCTGAGATATCAAACCAAACTCACTTTATCCTGTTTTCTTTCTTTTTTTTTTCAGAAATTATGAGATGTGAGAGATCATGAATAAGTTGGTAGGAATAAAGGCTGACCTTTCAGTAGCACTGCAGAAGGGTAAGAAGGATGATCAGCCACGAGGATAATCAGCGGGCTGGAGCACCTCTCCTATGAGGACAGACTGAGATAGTTGGAGTTGTTCAGCCTGGAAAAGAGAAGGCTCTGGGGAAACCTTATTGTGGCCTTCCAGTATCTTAAGGGCCCCTGCAAGAAAGCTGGAGAGGGACTTTTTAGGCTGTTGGGCAGTGACAGGACTAGAGGGTATGGATTAAAACTAGAGAGAGGTTGATTCAGGTTAGACATTAGGAAGAATTTCTTCACCATGAGGGTGGTGAGATGCTGGAATGGGTTGCCCAGAGAGGTGGTGGAAGCCCCATTCTTGGAGGTTTTTAAGACCAGGTTGGATGGGGTTCTGAGCAACCTGATCTAGTGGGAGGTGTCCCTGCCACTGGCTGGGGGTTTGGAACTGGATGATCTTTAAGGTCCCTTCCAGCCCTGACAATTCTATGACTCTCTAAGAAGCAAAGCAAGGATTTTTCCTTCAACAAATGCGTTGTGTACATCAGTCTTCTTATCCTTAGGCCCTAATTAAGAAAAGTGATTGAATAGCATTTCTCTGCTACAGAGGAGTGCTGGGAGAATAAGTGAGCAATAGCACAACGCTGTGTTCCCATCACCAGTTTAAGTTACATTAGTAAATTAAGGACACAAGAATGGGCCCTGGTCATCATTCATCCATAATGTTAAATTTTCAGAACCATTTTGTTGCAAGTCAACTAACAATATTTCAGAACAATTCCTAGACATAGTGTGGGAGTTAAACCTGGCCCAACAGCAATTCTGCATAGGCTGTTTGGAAACAGTCATTGGACAATGTCTTTAAGACTGTGGCTGTGTCAGGTTGGTGCCAGCTGGCCTCAGGGCTAGAGAACATTGACCTGGCACAGGAAACAGGTCTGTGCTAGTTTAGTACCTCCATGAAGCATTGGTGAGCCAAGTTAACTGCCTGACTAACTTACCCTGGCACACTGAGCATTTAAGGGAAATATTGAGCTCAGTTTAATGTAAATAGCAAAGGAGAGAGTCAGCAAACTCAAGATCATCTGGCTTCTGAAACACACTCTTGACACACCATCAAAATGCAGGTTCAATTGACCACATATACAAGAGTCCTGTGAACAACCCTTCATCAAGGAGCACTGCAGCCATGTATCATAACCCAATACAGCATCATGCTGTACACTGTGTCCTCAGTCTTCCACATTTTCCCTGATTACTATGTAGAGATATCTGCAATATACTCCTGGAGTACTTTTTATTTCTCTCTCTTTTAGACTGAGTGAAATATCAAGGGCTGCACTAATAACACTAGTAACAGATATGAAGCCTGAGCTGGAGAGGAGACTGTCATGTAACACAGAAATAGCCTGTATCTTCACTGCTCATTTACTACATTGGGACAGAACTGTGTTTCAAATTATCATGTAACATAATACATATGATACTTGAGGGACTAAAGAAACAGAAGTGTCCCTGAATGACCATTATTCTGGCAGAGAGGTAGGCTTAGGGTTGCTCATGATTAGCCTTCCTCACTCCCAGCTCTCTCTTCAGTTCAGGAAGGGGCCCTTTGGTCATCATAGAATCATAGAATGGTAGAGGTTGGAAGGGACCTCTGGAGATCATCAAGTCTAACCTCCCTGCAAGAGCAGGATCACCTAGGAAATATTAGGGATTAACATTAATGATGTCTTATCCCAAACTCACCTATTGATAGGTAAAATGTTGAATGGGTTGACTTACGAGAGAATGACAGACTTCTGATGGTATCTCCATGACTTTCCAGAGAATGAAGGCTATGGGAATGATTTAATCATGAGGGATACTTTTGGCAGTAAGAGGAGTCTGATGACAACATCAATTCCACTTGAAGAGAACTGAGTTCAGCATATTTGGGATTTGTCTACTGTTTCTCATACTTTGTTTCTCACATGTGTAGGAAGAGGCCTTCAAGGACTTCTCTGGAGCGTTTCAAATCTAGCTCATTCAATGAGCTAGTTCAAAGACAGGCTAGAGGCCAAACAATGGGCACATCTCTAGGCAAGCACGTCTCTAAAGAAATGGTTTAGTAAAACTACTTATCCTTGCTTTTCTTTTGGAGATACATTTAGGAAGTAGTGTGCTTACTGATGTTTTCTTCAGGTCAGTTTCCTGAACTAACCAAACAGACAACTATAAATCTTAAATTAGAGTCAGCATAAAATGTTAGATTGGACTGTACAATCTGTGCTGGAGGTGTCAGTTCAATGGGCTTCTGTCATGCCCAGCAATGGACAGAAATTGTCACGGAGGTTTCAACTGAGGGCTTGGGCACCCACAACCTAGGGCCCTGTTGTATTCCCAATTTTAAACTCTTCTTAGTGTCACCAGTGTTTTTTGATATATCACTGTTTATCCAGGTCATCAGAAGCTGACTGTCCTTTGCCCACAGTCTGGAGTAGGTAGGGAAGCATGTTTGCCTTGGACAACAGTAACAGCTTTGATGGTTGCTGGGACAACATGTTGTCACTTAACAACTCATAGCTTTGACTCTGATTCAGTGCTCTAAGAATAGCTTTTAATTGCAAAATCTCTCCCTCCACAATTTCTGATGCGCACAAGCCTGAGGAGTCTCTGCTTCTTCTGACAGTTTAAGTCACATCCCTGGATGCTGGTCAACTCAGATTCCAGTCCAGGTCTTTGGGCTTCCTGCAGGGGGGAGAATATTTATAACCTTGGCTCATTCACAGAGTAAATGAATGTATATGTGCTCCTGAGACAACATACATAAAGGAGCATCAAGGAGAAGCATCTGCACTAGGCAGACATTTTGGTCAGCAGAGTCTGGCAAACTATGTCAACTGCCTGAGCCTATACAGCTTGCCAGGCTGTTACAGATCAGTGAAGAAATCTGTCATCAAGGAGTCCAGTCTTTTTGTCATATTTATTGTTTTTCCCCCACCTATTACTCCTCCACATGTTGGTAGATAACTATACAAGTTACTTCATATACGAATGTGTGACCTGAGCTTATGAGTCTAGTACTAGCCCTTACCAAGGACAAGCTCTTTGTGAGCTGGGTCACCAAAAGTGTAGTTCTTTTCAGTCATTCTCACGTGCCTCACTGGGACAAGCCCCCAGGTTTCAAAGGAAGACAGACATGTTTAGGATGCAAAAGTTTATGTTCAACCTTTGCTCTGCATGAATATTTTAACTAAACATTTGTCAGCTGGCACTCCTACTTCTGAACATCTTTCATTTTGAATAAATGCTGATATATGCAGAGGAAGGAAAACAGGGACTGTCTGTTAGGAAAAACACTTATCAGAGGTGTGGGAAACCCAGGCTGGAGGCCTCATGTATCTTAGCTAAAAGATGAAAACAACATAGCCAAGAGCAACTGACTACTTAAACCCAGACTTTGGTGGGTTGTAAGGGCCAGAATGGGGGCAGCAAATGCTGGGTATTATTCGGAAAGAGAGCAACTCTTCATGTATCAGTATTATGTGGATTTTACAGATTAATAGCACAGATTTGCATGAGGGTGTGGCAGTGAGAAGAGTGTGCAATGAAGGTTTATAAGCCTCCATGAGTAATTTTCTTCACTTTAGCTGGTATTTTTATTGTGTGTTTTGAACATAGAAAATTGGGTGAAGAGTACACTGGAAAAGGAATGAGCACTGACTGTGGGGAACAGCTGGAGCATTTCTGACATTCACTTCTTTTACTTGCCACCCTATTTATGGGTCTGCAGGAATGTGGAAGGGAAAAAAAAAAGTTTATTGCTTTAATATTTCTTGTGAACAAAATCCATACAGGATCCATCTCGGAATGTGAGAGAAGAGAACAAAAGGATGTGTCTCTGTGCTAGTTTGCGATGATTAATTTGAGTACAAGGTTTGTCTGTATTATGATTTAAAGTTTCTGGACTCTCCACCTAGGTGTTCTTTATATATTAGATGTGCATATAGTCCTTCCACCCTAAACCTTAAATACAACTTTTAGAGGAAAAATGACTATGTAATTTAACTACGATGTAGCTAAGTGAATTGAGATTTTGAGGGTTTCTTTGTTTGGTTGTTTTTTGTGGGTTGTATTTTTTTTTTTAGTTGTTTGTTAAATATTTATTTAGAATGCATTTTATAGTGCTATAGCAAGAGTCAAAAGTCTGTTACAAAGTCTTCCAAGTACAAATAGTCTTTCTCCTGGCATTGAACCAAGTATTAAGCAAAATGAAGACCTGTTCTGCCATTTTTGCTTGGGCAATGGAGGTAGAAACATTTCCTTGGTATCGGTTGAATTGAGGGGAGCAAAGAAAAATTGAGCCTTTTGCTCACAGACCTCTGTGGGATAATATACAAATCATCTTCAAGTCCATCCACATCACAAGGGCATTTACAGCTTTGCACATGCTGAGACCACATGCCTGTGTTTCAGCACATGAAGGGAGATTTGCAATTGGATTAGAGACAGAAGAAAGACAGAGGAAAAGATCCCTCTCAGATGAGGAGGCAGATGGGGGAAAAATTCAGATTTGGCACAGCATCTCACCTTTCTCCCTGCATCTGATGTGGGATCAACATATAGGAGGAAACCTGATTCACTGTGAGGATACTTCATGAGCCACAGGGATTGAGGAATACAAGCTTTACACAAGAGTGCTGAAGACCATGAAGACCTCATGGTTAAACTATGCCTGTTGAGATGCTCACTGGGGCTAAGAGAGATTCTGCTGCTAAACAATGTCTAAAAGGGAGACTGAGTTAGCAGCAGAATAACTTGGTCTTCCATTACTACAGTTTCTTGAGAGTCCCTCACCAACTTTGTACTGTTGCTCCTCAAGGGAGAGTTCTGCCACATCTTAATCAATGCCACCAGGTGTGTCAACATGAGTAAACAAAACAAAGTCTACAATCCTAAACAAATTGCATGCTTTGAGTCATCACTGATGTCATAAGGGTATGCTGGTACCAGGAACTGCAATATTGTGTTAATTGCATTGAACAGACAACTCCTGTTTTGACAAAATAACAGCCATAGAAAAAAATCAAATTGCTTCTGTAAGGGATTTGATCAATTAGAAAAATAAATTCAGTCTATTAGAGCTTTTTTTTTTATTTACTGTTCTTAAGTACTTTTGCAGTAAAAGGTTTATGAAAAGTTTGTTTTGGTCCAGAAGCCACAGTTCATTTATTCAGGAGAGAAAGTTCATTTTGAGATTAAGTTGTTATAAGTCTGAAGCATTGAAGCCAATAGCAATTTTGCAAATTATTTGAATGAGAACATGAAGAGATTTTTCCTAAAGATGTAGTGTACAATTTTGTGATTGAATAATCTTGGAAAAGAAAAATCACAAATTTAAAATAGTATTTTCCTTATGACAAGTAATTAACCCATAACTCTGAACAAATCCTAGCTCAGATTGCAAAGAGACAGGAAATTTTTAAGTACTAATAATTTAGGAAAGATGCAAAAATTTGAATAGGTTACATCAGTCTTCCGAACACCAAATATTTGATTTAAATTATTTACAAACAATGTTTTTCTGAGCTCTATATGGGATACATCATCACAGCATATAAAAAAAAAAAATCACAGAAGCAGTTTTATTCTTGAAGACAATTAATTTTACTGTTTATTTGCTCTTGGGATAAAACATTCACAGTCAGAACTGAAGATTAACATAGTGTAATAATACAAAACGGAGGTAAAATATGGTATCATTTTGTATAATGGCATGTTATATGCAGCTGTTTTGAATTATATTACCTTTTCATTGATGTGTCCAGAATTTTTTTCTTGCAGCTTAGACATGTGGGGGTTTTTAAAGCTACAAAAGTATAGCAAATTGCAGATGAATTGGTCCATGAGGATAGTTTAAAAAAAAGCCTCTTAAGGTATATTGTTGAAATTAGAACATGAAAAAAACAGAGGTACTGGAGGAAACTTTGACCTCCTGGAATTCCATTTAAACTACTGTAACAGTAGTCAGATTGTGAAGTAAGACTTGCAGCATTTCCTTCTTGATGCGACTTTTACTTAGACTACTTAGACAATGCTCAGAAATAGTTACATTAATTTTGTACTTTTTAAACAATTATTCAAGCCTCATTGTCAATGCTAAAAGTTAAGAATTTTTTACTTGGATTTACTAAGATATACATGCAACCCTGGAGTACAAGTGGGCATTAAAGACAAGGTACTGACTGTTAGGGAAATTAAAATAGCCTGAAAATCTTTCCTGTGCCATTGAGTAGTAAATGAGATGTGTGTTACCTTGACTGGGGAAAAATGGTTGGCTGGCATTAGCTGGATTGAGATGCAGTTGTATTCTTGTGCTAATAAAAACAAATCCTCAGAAGAGTCAGTCTGACTTGCCTTCCAAACTATAAAGTGTACCCACTAAAAAACAGTAGTTATAAAGCCATGTCATTTATATTAATTGGTTTTCATTTTTTGGATTTTATTGGCTGTTGGTATTTTTCTGAAGTTTCATTTCTTTAGGAATTACAATGTTCTGTAACATAATATATAAATAAGATATACAATATGAGTAGCAGAATTGCAAAATTCCTGACATTTATTGTCAGTACAAGTCAAAACTGATTTGTAGAGGGTCACAGATAAACCTCAACTTTATTATTGGTCCCATTTCAAGAAGTCTTGTAGGTGCATTAGTACTTATATCACTATACTGGTTATAGTTGCTCCAGGTTTAGGAATTTCTGAGGCCTCCATTCCATTATGCAAAAGGAGAAAGAATTCACAACATGAACAAAGGTGGTACACAAATTAGTGCGATAGGAAGCATTTTTAATTACACATTTTTACATTTTAAAGATAAAGATATGCCTCATTTTATGGATGTGTATATATGTATTTATATTGCAGTTTATTTTTTTCATTTTAAAAATAAAGAATGAAGGCATAGGAAGATAGAATCATAGGAAGATGAAAGTATTTTTTTGAAATAAAGTCTACTAGTTTTTTAAAAAGACTGTCTTTTCTATTATAAACATTATGAAAAATCTTTAAGAATGATACAATGTTTGCTTCTTTACTGCTTTACATGATTTCTGTGGATTATTTTTTATTCATTTTATGAAATTACTCCATTTTTCACACACAAAATAAATCCTTCCATTTCTGAGGATTCGGATTATTTTCAGACCTGTCTGAAATTTCTGATAGGGGACATCAAGGATATGAGTGTTCAATGGTTTCCCATGAACAAAAATATTTCCGTGAAATTTCAAAATGACAAGAGCATTTCAAAGGTGAGCAAAACAAAATATTCATATTTCAAATGTCTCTAGTTTATTTGAACCTTGGCAAGAGTAGGTCATAAAAATAAAAACAATATAGCAGAGAACACATAACTATGAAATACAGAATATTTTAGATTTTATCTGTCTATTAGCATTACAGTTTGGGAAGATGAGAAGTTTCTTTCCAAATTCATGTGTTGAATTGAACACTAAAAAAAAAAATTTACAAAGCAAAGTGATGTATGGTGTAAAACATGCCAACAAATACAGGGTCATGCTCTTGCTACCACAGATATGCAAGGCACTGCTTTAATGGCTGATTGCACGTCCATCACATCACATTTGAAAGTCTTTCAGATTACTGCCAGATTTCCAAATAAACTAACAGAAGAAGAGGCAAAAAATCTGTCTGAAAGGTTTAATAAAAAACAAGGTAAAATGACCTACTGCCAGAGACTGAGCAGCAATTTGGGGTTTACTTTAACTTTGAACAAAGGATTCATGGTTTCAAAGACTGGTAGTGATCTGAAGCACTGTGGGAAATATAGGACAGAAACTGTGTGTTTCTGTCCTGCTGACCTTGATGCTCACAAAACTGTTGCATGGGACAAATTGGAAACATGCTCTGCACTAGTTATCCCATTTCATCTTCAGAGAAAATCAGTTACTGGGGAGGACAGGAACAACAGAAGCATGAGGATTTATTGTGACAGAATTTAAGATTTTCTCTGCTTGAGTGTCTTCTAAAGAAACCACTGCAGTAACAAAAGTATGATTCTTATTATTCTGTAAGTTATTTGCAAAATCAAGAATGGAAAGAAGTTGTTTGAAATATATACTGGGAAAAAAACCCACCCACCTCTATATATCTTTGGTTTTGCACTAACAGTAGGAGTCTGATTTATACTTATCAGGCTGTGACTCCTGTGCTGCAGCAATTGCCTTGCTTAAAGTTGGTGAAAAAACTACAGTGACTAAAACGCAAAACAAACCTGATGGTTGTATGATTCTCTGTCACATCATTCCTCTCCACCTGCTGAGTTAGGCACTCTGTCTCAAGACACCTGATGGTTGAAAATTTATGTGTTTTCTCTAAGCTCATCTTATTATACTCGTGAATAAAGAGATATAGTCATCTCTGGATATTTTAATCTTTTCTGAAGGAGATATCACATAGATGGGGTGAATCTTACTTTGAAAGTTGATTTATCTCTTTCTGGATTATAGAAAGGAACTAGATATCAAATCTAGAGTAGATGTATTGATTTTAGACATTTAAAGATACATAGTATCTTTAAGTATAAAAGACAGTGTATTTGTAAAACTGTAGAACAAAGTAAAATTGTCAGCATAATGTATGCAGGCCCTTGTTAATCTAAAATATCCTATTATCTTTACTCTGTAATCTGACTGAGAAATCTGATTATCATCAGATTTATCAAGAAGCTGCCCTTTTTTAAACAGAGATTTTACTTAGTGTGCATATAAATCTTTACTTGAGGATGGAATGAATGCTTTAAAGGAGAACACTCCTTTCTATGTTTATTAGCCCATAGTATCTTCTGAGTGCTATGGTTGCACCATATGGCATAACACAAGAAACAGAACCTTTTTAAATATAGCTTCATGGGTTATTTTTTATTTCATAAAAATGTGCTCATAGTACATATGGTATCCTAAGTATATCTCTGTCCCTCATAGTTATACATGGCAGATAAGAATGACCTGGAAGGCAATGTGGACAGCTAAATTTATGAAGACCACTATCTGTAAAATATCTGCCTGAGAATCCCGCCAAAAATACATTGTTGGCTGGCTAGCTAGCAATTACATGCAAACATGCTGTACCTGGATGTCAAATACAAACCAGATGCAAGATCACTAGTGCTGATTCATCTGCAGAACACACCATAGGCAATTTCTTTGACTTACAGTAAGATAGAATTGAGTTGTGTGATGAAGAAAAAAGAAGGGTCAGCTGCCAGTCAGCTACACCTTTAGATGAAGGAATATTCTTGGATGACAAACATTCTATGGAACTATGACTTACCTACAGGAGCTTTGAAAGGGTGAAGGAAATTAATCATAGAATCATAGAATAGGCTGGGTTGGAAGGGACCTCAGAGATCATCGAGTCCAACCCTTGAGTACTGGAACTGTGTGTTGTCTTTCACAGTTAACTGATCAGAAATCATCTCTTCTAAGGTTCAAGAAAAGCATGTGTCTGCAGTAATATTTACTGACAATTTTAATGCTAACCATTGCATTTGTTTGTATTGGGAAACTTAGGTACAGCTTGGTCTGAGCTCCTCTGGACTGTAGTGTAAACACTAGTCTAGGCTAGGTTCTTCAACTCCATGGGATTAGAACGTCCAAAATCAGAGCAGAGGTCAAAGCCACAGTATTTCAAGGGTCTTAAAGTGAGAGCCTCAAAACCTCTCGTCCTGCAGATTGTCTGAGTCATTCTGCCTTGAAAGTTTGGGAAAATACTGTTTCCACCCTCTTTGTGCTCAGATGATAAGTAGTTTCTAGCTAGCAGCTATTAACTAAGTAACTGTGTTCCATCAGAAATCATCACAGTAACCTTGAGCTCAACAGCTGTCAGTGACTCCAGGAAAGGGGTTAGAATGGAAACCACTAAAACAATACCTTTTGTTGGTAAAAGTTGTGGAAGAAATATGCAATATAATTATGTTCTAAAGGAAGCCATCTGTCTAGCTTCTCTGGTACTAATCAACACTGATTATGCTCAGCAACTAGTATGTACTGTATTTTCATATCATGGTATCCTTGTTAGCTTCAAAGGATTTGGGTTTATGACCTGAAAGTCCTAATCTATAAGACCTTTGGTATTTCTGTTGGGACCCAACTCTTCAACTAAATAGAAAATGCTATCAGGAAATTCTTTTCCTTCCACTCATCTTTCTCCTAAATTTTGCTTTTACTAACCTAGTCTTTCTCCTTCCTTCCCTCCTTCCCTCCTTCCCTCCTTCCCTNTTTCCTTTCCTTTCCTTTCCTTTCCTTTCCTTTCCTTTCTCCACTAAATAACTTAATTGCATATGTTCATCCTCGGAACAGACTCTTTAGCTACTGCTTCACTTAGATATGCTAAGATTCTTAATATTTCAAAGGTTAACTTCTCTCTTGCCCCCTTCCCCTTATTTTTCACATTGTGTCTATCTACACTACCAGGTTAAAGCCAGGACTGGAACTAGAATTGTCGAAATACCACAAGTATTTATGATCAGTCTGGAACTTTCTGAAATACTGTGAGAAAGCCCTTTCTTGTGAGATTTCCAGCTCTGTCTTAAGATTCAGATAAGATCAGGACAACCATCCAAACTTTTTAGTGATGTATATCCAAATCTTCTGAGATGTCTTCATCACTATTGAAAAACGTATATATACTAAGTGGTTTATGCATCACTCTGATGCATCCTATATCCTATCCAGTTCAGGTCAATGTTCTTTAGCATCATTAGAAAACTGAAGCAATTTAAGCCTGTTGTTCTTGACTCCAAGATAACAAAAAACATCAGAAGTTATAAGACTATATTCTGACTCTCAAGTCACCCACTTCTGTTTCTGAGATGATAATCAAGTCATTGTCTACACTATCCCACTCTGGCATCCTACTTAATCCTTACTCTTCCTGTAGCTCTGATACCTAAATTTCACCTGCATGGTAACAGAATCATAATAACCATAGACCCATAATTTCCCTAATATGACTCACAGAAATGAGATCTATCAAATTTTGGCAGAAGACCCACCAAAAACATGCTTGCTTGCTCCCACTTAAGCCAATCTACAGTGAAGGAAGGGTTTGTGATCGTCATCTATTCTTCCCCAGTTTACCTGTGTGGATAAGCAATCATGAAAATCATAATTGTGAAAAAGTCTACATTTTAATGCCTGCTTAAGCTGTCACATCCCTATATTATGAAATCTGGTACTGTATCAATTGCAAAAAGCACCCTTATCTATTAAAGGAAGTTTAGTCTATAAAGTAACACAAGTGGAAATTTAATGTAGATATTATTTACCATAGATCTCTGGTACACTGGAATTTTGGTTGGATTTATGCAGTTCTTATTTTCTTCTCTTCATCTTTTCCTGTCTTTTCTTTGCCTTTATGTTGGATTTAGGACTTTAAGGATGTTTTTTTTTTGATAAAGGTTGATGAGGGGAAGGGGCTTCAAACCTTTACATCTCAAACCAGATTGTGATCTTCAGATCTGTATGAGAATACCTTCTTTCAAATTCTTATTCATCCTAAGCAGAAGAGGAATTACCCATTTCAGCAGAATCTTTCTTTTCCTCATAAATACTTTCATATGGACTCTTCACTGCTTGTCATCTTATGGTAAAATGACATATTAACACACTGATTTTTATGTGGCATTAACCTGTTTCTAAGGCAGGACCCAAAACAACTTTTGGCAAAAAAATAAAAGTCCTTGATAGTTCAGCTCCACCAGAACCACAGGTTTTATATACCAGTGCGGAGGAATAAAGTCTTGTTAGAAGGTGATCTTTCTCACATGTTGAAAGTGAAAAACAAGGTTTGGACCACTTCTACAGAGAACAATTTGGATCCTATAAGTTATGGAGAAAATACATAAAGTTTCTTTGATAAGGAATATGCTGCATACACATCATATATACCTCTCCAAAATGTGGACAAACTTTTTATTCACCAGCATGATTGGACTAGATGACCTTAGAGGTCCCTTCCAACCCAAGGCATTCTATGATTCTCTGATTCTGTGGTATGAAGTTTCTATATCATTCTGTTGATTCAGCTTGATTTCATCTTTCCAACTGTCATCCACTATGTTTTTGTGACATGTAACAGTCCAGAGAGTACAATCGGAGAGGGTGGCTTGACCTAGGTGACAGAAGAGTTGATCAGACTCCCTCTGGAGATTGTTCCAAAGAACTTCAGAGAGGCAAGAATGTTAATAGGCCAGTTCCACTGGGATAGTGGAAACTTAGAATATTTAAATGGGTTTAGAGATTCCAGAAATTAATTCTTTTTGCCATTATTCATTCAATGGCATAGGCTTGAATCCTGATGTAAAGGATGTTTTCTTTCTATTTCTCAGGGGCTGACAATATTTCTTTACTCAAAGATTAAATTTTATCTGGTTTTGTATTTATTTGAAATAAGTAAAAAAGAGGTTTTTTATGTAGTTATGAGAATAAACTATATTTCATATTACACAGGAGAAATTGAACAAGCAGATGCAGAGATTAAAGCTAAATTGCAATCTAGTAATCTTATAACATGAGCAATTAATATATCTCTATTATTTGTATGAAGGAGCCCAAAGTCTGCCAGACCTGAAATATACTGTGCTATGCACTTCATTAAGGACATGAGAAAACATGACCCATGGTTCAAAGAAACAACACAAAACATTGCATATAAAATAAATTCAAGGAAAAAGGGATGAATGATATGAATATTAATATCACCTTCACTGGGGAGGAAATATTCAGTAGTCAGCTGTTCTAATCCATTGCATGTCAGGGCAAGCTGGTACTGTTTAGGTTAGCCAGTGTGGGCAAGTCAGGTACAAGTGAGGGAACAAAACACATTTGCACATGCAGTTTCACTAAAATAGGCATTAATATTTGCTGTCATATAGAATTCTCAATATCCTAATGAGATCATAATAAGAAAAATTTACTCACTTCATTTCACTAGTTTTCTGTTATACCTTTGTGCCAAAGCACTTTCATTGAAAAAGTGTTATTATTAAATCATTATTCTTAAATGTCTTTTCCTTCATCTACAAGAGATTTGACACAACCTTGGTGTGAGCTGCCTAGCTCAGCATCCCCTAAACTGATGAAAGATTCAATAATTTGAAATAATGAGACAAAATTTTGTCCGAAGAGGAGGTCTGAGATGGATATGCTGTAAGGGACTTCTTACCTAATTCAGGAGTCTCATGGTCATTGCTACATACTGCATACAGTTCTTTGGCAGAGACTGAGAATAACAATCCCTCAGGAAAAAAAAAAAAAAAAAATTCTCTGTTTCTGTTCATATTTTAGAAGTCTAGTTTCATGTTTCATAGTTTACCTTTACTCCAAAATCTGTATTTCACAAGTCTCAGTTTAGGGATAATTAAATAAATGTCCACAGTATCAGACCACTTAATGACTTGATACATACATTTGCTTTTGTCCAACATGTCTCCAGATGCAATCCATATATATTACATTATTCCATATAACATTCAAATACACAGCTTAAATTCTGACTCACATCAACCTTTGTATATATGCCCATGTCCACGTGTGCACACACAGAAAAAGTAGTTTCTAATATATGGAGGTCTATTCTCTACTCAGAAACTTCCAGACAGGACATGGTAACAGCAAAAGCTTTAAAGGATTTCTTCAACACTGGCTCTTCTCCCTTACTAGGATATAGAATTCTCTGATGGAATGGCATTAAAATAAAAAAGGAAAAAAAAAAAGAATATAGGGCAGATGTAGTGGAGATGATGTGATTTATATTGTACATGTAGCATAGGTTATAACAAAATCGTTATCAAAGGGGGTTTGCACGTTGTTTTTTTTCCAAAAGACAGTCAGATTCCAGATTCAATTAATCTCCTGTGGAAGTTCATGAAGCAGCCAGACACACTTAAATGAGTATATTCTGTCCTCTACTCTCTTATGATTCCTTCTGGGCTCTGTTATGTGCCTGGTCTCTGACAAACGCGACAGCCTTGGCAGGTCCTTGATGAAAATGCAGTCTTAAATGAAGTTTAGGCCTTGTTCATCACTAGTTTTGAAAGAAAGAAGTTACACCTGGAAATTGCAGAAAGCTTGGAATTCACACTGAAGATAAAATTTGATGCATAATATAAATAGAATTGAAAAGTTTGTGTTGTTTCAACAGAGTGGTCTGTTAATGTATAGTCTGTCGTAGCCATATATATATAAAAATATATATACACATGAATACATACAGTCATTACAAATAGTGCAGTTCCTATGACAGAGTTAATCCTGGAAGTGAAATTCAAATTAAAAAAAGAAGTATTTTTGTTCAGTTCCTCACTGTAAAATACAAAGAATTACTGATTTACAAAATAATGCTATGGTTATGTGTTTTATGTTCCATCTGAACACTAATACCTCATTTGCCAGCACAGTCCCTGAAATTCTGCCTGAAGTGTAATGACATAAAACCTGTACCAGACCTCGTAAAGTCAGATCTTAACTTACAGTACAAATGTATACTTAAATAAATACTTATAAAAAAGTTTTGCAAGAAGGGATGAATCTGTAGTCCTCAATGGTGAAAGTTTAATAAGTGTTTAAAAGCCACATTGTATAAACTCCTAGGAATTGCTCACTTTAGGCCTAATGACTTTTCTCTAATTAAATTGTGCATAATTTATAGCAGATGAAAGCCCCCTTGCTGACTGTCATTTGCTGTGTGGTCATTCCCAACCTTATATTTGTCCAGACATTCTTCTGAATTATCCAACTGTTAAACTATTTGGTGTCAAAATGTTTCTGGATTGGTACTTAGAGTTTTTATGTTTCTTTCTTAACTTTGGTCTGTAGTTTCTCCATACATAAATACATCAGCCTGTATTAAAACCAGAGCTTTTATCTGCACAAGTTGCTTGGGGAGTAACTTTCCCTGGTCTATGAGACAAGAAAAATTGTTGTTTTCGCTTTGATTTAGGGAGTTGATTTATAAAGGTTTACTTTTAAAGCTTCTGTTTCAAATGTGCTAAGTCCAGAGTTTTTATATATTGCCCAGATTTACTTACCCATGTTTACAGTCTGATTTATAAACTGTGTCCCTTCTGACTCAGCAGGAATCTTTGATTTAGGGCAACACATTACAAGTAAGGTTTTTAGTAGCTTAATATTTAACTGAATTCAGAGAAATTACAAATGAGTAAACATATAGTTCTTGTTTCTGCTTTGTTTCAGTTTGCTCTTTTGAATCTTCTAATATAATAGACTACATAAGAAAAAAAAAATCTCTATGTGAATGAGGGAATTTCAAAATGTAAGGTTTACCAAAGCCTTTCAGTAATTAGAGTTTATGGGTTTTTGAATGTCAATGAAAGTAGGCTTCTAATTCACCTAACTACAATGAAAAACACTACTTTTCCCCTCTGCTACTGAATAAAGCCTAGAAATCTGCTTTATAGAAATAAGTATTTAAACAGATTCACTTTCTACACTTCCAATTTGCTTCTCAGCCATCAACATTTTGCGATGATTTCTCCAACTGGGGTTAGATACACACCATTATTTCTCATTATTGGCATAAAAAGACTGTGCCAGAGATGTCTGGAATGTACATTTATGTTAACTGGTTTAAAAGAAACAGTAAAAAAAAAATCACAGAGTAGAGGTAATGCCATGTTCTCTGTTTTTCTGCTCATTAGCACAAAGTTACAAAAATATTTATGTATGACATGAATTATCTATTTCTTTTTCTGTTTACTAACTAGAAATTTTAAAGCTTTAGAAATTGCTTGTAGTTTGATGTAGCCTGCAATATGAATAACCAAAATATCTTTTGGGGAGTAAAGATTTTATTAATCTCATATGAATTCTTATTCCTCAGACTTAAAAGCCATAATTGTAGATCACTGATATGTGAAGAAAAGACACATACATCCGAATAAACCCAAACCCATAAGAAAGTAGTCCCATTGTTTTATCAGCTACACAGTGGTTTTTAATATTTTTGTTGGTGGTGTTCCTGTCCACATTCCTTTTGTTATACCCTTGTGGACAATCTGAGTGGGAATGTATAGTCAGGGCAGCTGTACAACTAAGCAGAATAATTTTCTACTGTGCAGGTAGTAGCAGCAGTTATAGCATAATCCAAGAAAAGGGTAAGGGGAACAAACCGCTTTGCATTGATGCCCATTCAGCTCCTACCTTCAAGGTGTCAAAGGATGAAAACTCTAACTGTAGTAGTTTTAGATGTAGCTATAATAGCAATTATACCTCACAGATACACAGATTGAGAAAACAGATGTATGAATACCTGAGTGTTTGAGCAAAATTGTCAGAACTTGAATACAAACATCACTTTTAAGAGTCATAACCTATTTTTGAAAGTCAGTAATGAAATTTTTGAAAATAAATTGATTCATAAAACCAGTATTTGTATCAGAAAACATTTAGTAAAATTTATAATATGTTTAGGAAATATTAAGCTTGTACTTTACAAAATATTTATCTTTTTAATAGCATTGTTTTGACTAAAAAATGCAATCTAAAAATCTATTTTAACAAATTTTTGCAAATACAGGGATTTTTTTTTTTCTTCAGCTTAATCTGAAGCAACTTTTTCTGGATTTGCTGTGGCTTTTTAAAATTTTTTTTATACATATATTATATTATTATTCAGCTGTTTCTAAATCAACCTCTGTCCTTGCCATTTATATTGCTTACTGATGATGGTAGAAAGACAATTGGTGCTCTTTCTTCAGCATTGACTACACACACCACAGATGTTTCCTTGGAGAATAATGCACGTAAATACTCTTGAGCTGAAAGCTGCTTTGTGGATAAGAAAAATAGCTAAAAACTGATTTTCACCATGTGACATAAACTAATTGAGTAATAATCCATTTTGTCAAATAAAAGTACGAAAGCCCCAGATATTCTTCCAGTCTTTTCTGCCTGCTTGTACAACATCTATTCATTCCTTTCAGTCTGAACGTACTAGACTTCATTAATTCTTATGTTCACTGTCATGTGCAAACATTTCAAACACATGGAGCTTGATTATATATGAAAGTTACTTGAATTCGTTTTCCTTTGTTAAGTTGCAGGCATCAAAAACGAAAATACTTCCAATAAGAAATTTCATCACATCATATAGAGCCAGCAAATGAGGACAACGTGAGAAAACATCTCCATCTAGTGGTGTTTTCAAGATTTGGCACCTGTAGTGCCGAGGATTTATGTGGCACTGGGTAAGTACTCCAGTATTATTGGAACAATAACATAACAAATTAGACTGTGTTAATAACACCAGTGTAACTGTGCTGGTATAACTAGTAAGACTGTTTTGTGCAAGCAAAACCCATTTTAATGAAAGAAAATTCCCATAATAATAATAATAATTGTCCATTATGTTGTGCCTCTCCAGGTGATGTTCAGAATCACATCAGAAACTGCAAACTTTACAAACTTAATTCGCATGTCATACTGAAGTATTCTGATTGTCTTAAAAAGACTCAATCCTGCTTTCAGTTCATGGATTAAGGAAAGGTGGATTTCCTCAAAAATTCAGATATTACCACTTAAGAATTTGGCCTAGCTATCTCACTTAAACTGGTAATAATCAGCAGGAATTCAAAAGACTATCTATTCAATAGCATGATAGGTTCTATCAGACTAAATGGCATGATGTTTTATTTCAAAATATAGAAATTATGTATACAAAAAAATGAAGTAAGATAGAGGGTATTCAGCCTTGGGTCCAGAGTATGGGTCATGATACTGCTTCATTTCCTTGAATCATCAAATCACATCAATCCCAGAAGAAAGCAATCCCATTGCAGGAAGCAAACAGGAACAAGAACAATGCTTCTCTTTTTCTGTACAGAAATTTTGTCGGGTGGAAAACAAGACCAGAGCAAATCTTCTGAATTTAAGGAAATTTGGGGATTTTTCCACAGTGTAAGTGGGAGCAAAATTTGTCCTTTGGTACCAGAAGTTATCCTGAGAGATTTACCTCTAAAGAGCTAGATAATGTAAGCACTACAACATCACTGCACATGCAGTGAGAAAGAATTATCAATTTCAGATGTAAAAACACCTATTTCATAACCTGTGGTGGAGTTTCATAATATGCAACAGACACAGCTGTCAGAGAAAACCAAGCAAATTGTAAAGTAGTCTCTATTCCACAGTGGGAGAGCACTAATAAAATTCAGAAACTGAGATTTAAAATACAGAGAGAAGGGTTGCTTGCAGACAGAATAAGTCAGTGTCCAGAAAGACATGAGGAGGCAAAGACGGTCTTACACTGTGTGACTTTGTAAATCCCCTTCAGGCCAGTCAGTCTCACCTCTGTGCCCAGCAAGATCATGGAGTAGATCCTTCTGGAAACTATGCTAAGGCATAAGGAAAATAATGNGCATTGATGGATGAAAACCTGAATCTGAGCCCAGTAATGTGTGCTCACCACCCAGAAAGTGAATGGCATTCCAGGCTGCATCAAAAGCAGTGTGAAGAGCAGGTGGAGGGATGTGATTCTGCCACTCTAGTCTACTCTCATTAGAACCCACATGGAGTACTGTGTTCATCTCTGAGGCCCTCAGAATAATAAGGACATGGATCTGTTGGAGTGAGTCCAGAGGAGGTCCACGAGGATGATCAGAGGGCTGTAGTATCTCTCCAGGTGAGGTGAGGACAGGCTGAGAGAGTTAGGATTATTCAACCTGGAGAAGAGAAGACTCCAGGGAGAACTTACAGTGGCCTTCCAGTACTTAAAAGGAACCTACAGGAAAACTGGAGGAACTTTTTTTACAAAGACGTGTAGTGATAGGACAAGGGGTGATGGCTTTAAACTGAAAGCAGTTACATTTAGATTAGAAGTAAGGAAGTTCTTCACTGTTAAGTTGGTGAGGCACTGGAACAGGTTGCTCAGAGTGGTTGTGGATGTCCCACACTGGAAGTGTTCAAGGACAGGTTAGATGTAGCTTTTAGAAACCTGGTTTAGTGGAAGTTGTTCCTGTCCATGGCATGGGGGTTGGTACTAGATGATCTTTAAAGTCTCTTCCAACCCAAACCATTCTTTGTTTCTATGATAATCTTTTATTTGGCCCCATATCATTACTGTTGTAATGATATAAAAGTGACAGGAGAGGGCAGCAGAATATAGCTATGACCCCAGAGCTATAGCAAATGTAATGTTTTTTAAACATGCCATTTGTATGCTTGATGGCTTTTCTGTATTCTCTGTATTCCGGTCCAGCTTAGGTGCCCGACTGAGGAACATTTTTAATTGTAGATATTAAGTTTTGAGTAGAAAACCGAGTAAGATACTAACTTTGGTGAAATATTTAAATTCAATTGTGGTAAGAAAATTCTAGTCACATTTCATTCACTCTTTATTTCAGCTAATTAAAGGAGACATGGGGTCAAGTTTACATAAGAAGTACTAAATCCCTATTCTGTATTTATTGATTCTGAGGACATTGCATCTTGATTTATTTTGGGAGAATATTTTAAGGCTTTGTTCTAAATGTCACTCCTTGTCATGAGAGAGTTTTATATTTGTGTCCATCCTCCCCATGCCAAGAAAAGCCCTTCACACTCATTCTAAAGTTCATCAGTATGCCCTTCTGTCCACTGCTTGTGCAGAAGTGAAGCCTCTGCAGTACTCCAATGTGGTAGTGTGAGGTCAGGTCCTGCTGTACGAGCAATGTGTGATGCATTCAGCTCAGTCACTATGGGTACTATTTGAGACAAATGCTGACTTCTGTAACTGTCACTGTTATGCCACTGATATATCTATAGCATAGAAACAGATACTAAATTTCTCCTGTAAATGCTGGTATCTGAATTGTTCCAGATTTATTGTACTGATGAGCTGGTGACTTACTGTATTGGATGTTTGAATTTATATCACAAGTTCTCAAGTCATCAAATCAATAATTTTCTCATTCTGATAAGAATTCTGAGCACCTGTTTCATTTTGGCTGATTCTGCTACCAGCTGAATCTATCTGCATCCTGGTTTCACTGGGACAGAATCACAGGCCTGCCATGTCTGTGGGACATCGACAGTCTGGAGTCAGGGCAGCTGCCCTGAGATGGCTTACAGGTGTATCCTTTAGACTGGAGAAGAGAAGACTGAAAGGGGATTTGGTAAATGTTTATAAATATATGAGGGCTGAGTGTCAAGAGGAAAGGGACAGCCTCTTCTTACTCGTGCCCTGTAGTAGGACAAGGGGGAATGGATGTAAGATGGAGCACAAGAGTTTCCACCTTAACATGAGGAGGAACTTCTTTACTGTAAGGGTCACAGAGCACTGGAATGGGCTTCACAGAGAGGTTGTGGAGTCTCCTTCTCTGGAGATTTTCAAACCCCGCCTGGATGCGCTCCTGTGTGACCTGTGCTAGATTGTATGATCCTGCTCTGGCAGGGTTGTTGGACTTGAAGATCTCCAAGGTCCCTTCCAACTGCTGACAACCTGTGATACTGTGTATCCCATCCCATAAACCTCACACTCAGTATAAAGGGGGAACTTTGCTTCTGATTGAGTTCTTCTGATCCTCTTTGTGCTCCTGAGGATTGCCTTCCCATTTATTGTGACCACTGTATATTAGCTGGGCTGAGTATAGCTCTGTTGACTTTATACTGACATGGGTATTAGTCTGTTTTCATTTCAACCCGTGAATCTCCTCTCTTTTTCCTGGTCTCCCTTCTTGTTTGTGGAGGGATCATAAGGTGATAGAGCAACTGCTGTAGTTTAGCCCTGGATACAGGCTAAATGTAGACAACCTAAAAGCCCAAATTCATGATCACAGCTGCACAGCCTCTGTCCAGATTCCCTAACAAATATAATTCACTCATTCTGTGTGCCTGGAGGACACATTACAGAGTGGGTTTGTTTACCTCAGTCCTAAGTTTTAGTGCCTGTTGGAAAAGTCTGGAGACAAATTCCCTGCATGTTCTCAGAATAAGGAAAGGAGTAGCAGCAGATGTGTGAGCACTGTCTCTTCTTCAGTGAGCCTCACAGACCATGGTGAGGGCAGAAAGGGCAACTTTACCATCCATTAAACTCTAGGCTTCACTGCTAATGTGATCATCGCTGTTTTTTCTTGTCATGGTGCTGCCAGGTGAAGGTATTGCTTGTGCTGCAAATTGAATTTTACTGCCTCATGTCACACACAATTCACAGCCTCATTTAAACAAACATGTCCTAATTATTAATGACTGGGCCTACATACTCAGCATGGTATGAGGAAACTCAGTATAGATCAGTTTCCAGAAATGTTGCAGCCCACTTCGGCCCTTGAATTAGGCTTTTAAAACCAACATTGTATTTGCTTTCCCCCTGTCACAATGAGCAGTACTCCTTCAGCTCATTATTTGAACCTTAATATTTAAGCTGAGCACAATCATCTTGCCTAGGCCTGCAGAACAGACTTTACTGACCTAGCCTTCATCTGCTTTCTCAGAGCCAGGTCCAGTTTAGTGAGGCAGATGTTTTGTTTTTTTTCCTTTTCTTTTGTTCGTTTGGTTGTTGTTTGGGTTTTTTGGTTTGGATTGTTTTTTTTTCCATTAGATTTTAAAATATTTCCTCCTTTTATCTCCTTTTAATTTACTCTGTAACTGGGTGTGTGCAGCAACTTTTAGCATAAGGATCTCTTCCTAGAAAACCATAAACAAAGGGAAGTCAATTTTTGTCAACAAAATGTAAATCAAAATAGTCCTTGGCTTCTTCTCAAGGTAAAAATTATCAATCACTTGACAATTTCCCGAGGGCTTGGTTCAATGCACAAAAGTCCTTCCTTGGGATATACAATCAGGAAGCATATCATGACTAAAGACATTCCCATTGTGGACTGAATCTTCTGAAGATCCAAGAAGTCTTATTAGTGATAGCTAAAACTGAGTGTGACAGAGCATGATTGATAGACATAATGACTTCTGTCATTTGGGATCTCTGTTGTGTCATTAATAGAGTCTCAAAAGTGGGATTTTTAATTACCTCAAAAACCAAGATATGCCAGCATGTTACCCAATTCCCTCAGGCCAAATTGCTTTGATTTACAGCAATGAATTTCCTTTGACTCTCTTGAGCAGGATTTTAAGTGTGGGAGCTCCATAACCTGATACAGCCTGATACAGGTCACTCTCTCATGAGAATCAAAGCTGTCTTCTCTTGAAATTACACAGCTGCCAGCCAGCAGGTGGAGGGAGTCCTGTGAAAGCCTTTTAGAAACAATACCTCACTGGTGTCGTGATACAATTCGTCTTTATGTTTAGTAGAATTTGAAGAGTCTCAGGTGGAATTTCTGTGTCCAAACTTCATTCACTGAGGTTCTCAGCTGTATAGAAATACATTTTAGAGGGGTAGAAAACACCTCAAGCATATAATCAGTACTAGCCAATACTGTCTAACTTCATTCCACTTCACTGTGGAAGAGAGAGTTGGGTCTTGTACTGACTTGTAAGAGATGGTGTAATGCTATATGTAAGAGGTTAAAGACTCCCAGAAAGCTTTTCCATCACAAGGTTCATCAACAGACTGTAAGTCTTACCCTATAAGCAAGAGAATGGCTTGAGTCTCCTCTTTACCTAAATAAATCATTTTAGTGGCAAATATTTTCACATCTGCTTTGTTAGAGAGATGGTAAGAGAACAGGTAACACTCTTTGTCTAGTATTGGTCACGTTAGGTGATTTATCCACCTGATTGAGTAGGCTGTGCTTTTTTCCCTCAAGTCTAAAGTCTAACTTAGTTTCAGTAGATTCCCTGATGCTTAAACAATTACTTGTAGTACTTGGTAAAGGAATTTATAAAGGAACAAAACATTGGGCTGGAGCACCTCCTTTCTCAGGGTGGACATTCAACTTTTATATTTATTTAAACAGGCAGGTGAACAGTCTGTTCCCTAAGCTTCTGAAGCAGAGGTAGAATTTATGGAGGTCTTCAGGGTATAACTTACCTGTCAATGACAGTTATAATCATCCTACTACACTTACCCTGTCAGTGTCTCTGGAATAAGAAAGCAGACACTTTTCCCACTCTCTGTCTATATTTCCAGACATTTACATTATGTTTTCACATCTTATAACTGCTGCAGGATGCAGCCTGATGAATGAGTTATGCCTTCAGTGCTGGCTGACATCCAGCTGAACTTACTACCAGAATTTTAATGACATATCAACAGCAGCAGCAGCATGTTGGTAAGCTTTTTGCAGCAGTTTTGAGTTTCTGAAATCTAGTTAGAAAAGCCATTCCTTTATCAGTAACAACAGCAAGAAACAAATGTAAAAAACTCACATGCTTCTACCAAAAAAAATGTAAATCCCCAGCTTACTAAACAGAGCAGAATGGTCTAAATGTTAATTACTGAAAGTCAGGTTGTTGCTGTGGTACCTCAAACTGTATAACTTATTTGGAAAGCTGTTGAGCCTGGTTTAGTGAGAGGTAATCCTACTGTAGAAAATCATTCGCCTCTAGAGATGAAAATACCAAGTCCCTGTACATCATTACTCTAATGGTTAAGAAAAAGAACCATCATGAATTTAACAGTTATACATTGCTGCTTTTTCTGGATTGATCTTTGCTTAGCATAAAGAAGTATATGGAAAAAGAGACTTAAGGCCTCAAAAAGGAGAGGTAAAAAAAGAATGTTTTTTTAGTTTTCTTTCAATGATTCAGGCTCTCCAGTCATGTGGTTCTTTGGTTCATTAGACTGATGACTATTAAGTAATATCTACTTGTGAAACTGCTTTTCTCTCATTTGTAGATCTTCAATTACATTTCAGACACCTAAGTGCTATGTATAAGCACAGACAACTGCTCTAAATGATTTTTTTTGAGGTGATACTCTTCTCATTGATAGCTTGAAGTGGAACATGAAACTTGTGACAGCAGTGATGTTGTAAACACAGGAGTACCTGAGAGAAATGAGGATTTTCTTGCCTTTGGAAACCGTTTTTAAGGGTCTGTATCTTTGTGTGGCTCACAGTTCATCATCAATTTAAGGACATGGGCAAAGATTCAGGCTAGTTGTCAGAAAGAAAGAACGACAGAAAGTCAAATTTACCTTCTAATTTTTTCTGTATGTTTGCAAAGCCAACATTTAACCACATTATGCTGGATGGCTGTTTGTGCCCTCTTGGAGTAATGGGTATTACCATGGTGAGAAAACATGGCCCTCCATAAAGCTCTACAAAACTGTAAAGTTCTGGCAAAAGGAGCATCATAATGACACAGATGAAGGACCAAGAACAAAGGGTTAGTGTTGTACAGTACATTGTGAAGCCGTGTGTACCATGGGGAGTTATATTTATTTGTTCTCTTTCCTCCCCTCCTATGCATCCTCTATGGAGTGCTAAACTCTGCTAGTAGATCTATCAGATGATTATTGGTGGCTTTTTGCACAGAAGCTCAAAATTATGGGTTTAGTTGTGATTTAGACATTAAACTACAGGCTACTTTAATGTGCATGACTTGAAATAACAGGGAAAGAAAAGAAAGAAACATAGATATTCGTTAATATTTCCTGATTACTCAGTAGGCTTATTATGAAAATAAACCCCAAATCAGACAATGTGTTTACCTTAGCTAGGAGTTCCATATAAAGTAGCACACCCTCAATTATAGAGCAGACATGTTGCAATTAGCTACAAAGTCTTTGAAATTATATGCTCTGATCATTTAACGTTAATGAATTTTAGGAAAATGACTTTGCTAGAGTATATTTTGCTTTTGTAAAACATTAACCAGACAAGGTATCCCTGATTTAATAGTATTTAAATTAACCATTGTTCTACAATCAAATATGATCTCCTAAATTGCAATATAATATTTCAGAGAGAAGGAATTGAATGATTGCAATTTTATTTTCTCTGAGGTTTATGAGGATGTTTTATGGTTCAGATTAAAGAATTACTTGACTTCATTTTTCAGCAATATAAATTTATGATAACTAGAACTAAGAATTATGATTTTAAAATCAAACAAGATAAAACCCTACTCACCTTGTCTACAAATCTAAATTGCAATTGTCTTTAGAAAAGTTCTGTTCTGTTTTAAAAACTTATGTTAGCAGGATAAGTGGGCCTGGCTCTTAAAACAGAGCAAAAAAGGCCAGGGCAAGCAAATGGAAAATGGGGGAACACTGATTCCAGTAACTTTTACCATGTCCCTAGAGGAGAAACTGAAGGAATGAGATTACTTAAGTCGCCTTCTGAGACCTGAGTGAAATGGTAGAAAAGCCTGAGGAATAAACCAGGGATCTCCTGAGATGGGGAGATGTTCTTAGGGAAATTGTTGGAATTCAGACTCCAGGTGGAAATGAGCATCAGCAGTAAAAAACAGGCAAGATTTACAGAAATCTTTGTATAATTAAGAGGGCACCAAAAATTTAATCTGACATTCAGTGCATAAAATAATCATTTATCATCAAGATTTTTACAGAATACATGGGGTGTTTTCTACACAAGTGGGAATTCTCATTTGCCATTCAGAAAAAAACCTTATTTTGAAAAACTGGCACTGGGCAAAAAAGAAACAGCAAATCTGGGTAGCTATAATTCCTAACAGAAGGATGTCTAGTGCTTTGAATTTATTGTGTCATGACAGATTACTTAGTTTAAATGTTATGCTGTGAAAAATGAAAAATCGGGTCTAATACTTATTGAAGGACTTCTACCAAATCCTAGTGTGAATCATTGTTCTGACTTTTGCCACAGAATTGGGTATATATGATACAAAGCAAAGTTATAGTCTAATGTCTGGACAGCTTGGAGTGTGTCAGGAAAATTTTATCTGTTCCATAAACAATGTGATGTCCTATGAATGAAACATTAAACATTATTTAGGTAAAAGGAATAATTTCTCATCCTAGACCAATTAAAAACTTTACTGAATGAAACTTTGGACCTCGTGTGTCAGACACTACTGGTTTCCTTGGTTCTGTTCTAGTTAGTTCATAGGACTGAACATAAGAAATATTTCTGATCCTTTAGGTATCAATCTCAAAAAAAACCCCCCAAACTTCCCAAAAACCAACAACAACAAAAAACCAAAGCAAATCAAAACAGAAACAAACAAAACCAACACACACACAAACCATCACCCCCCCTCAACCAAACAAAAAACCACAACAACCCCCACAAAACTCAGCAAAACCAACCAAAAATCAAAAGTTCCACCATGTCCTCACAGTGAATAATATTTCCAGTGGAAAGTTTCAACATTTAATCAGAAGATCAAATATTCAATACATTCAGATATACTTCCATGGGCAGTTTTACAATTATTTTTTTTGGCCTGCTGCCTTCTGAGACCCAGCAATGTTTGGATGTGATTTGGTACAATGCTGAGTCTTGGGGAAGAAGTGAGTCAGTAACAAATGTGCACTGATCCATGGTGATAAACCTTACCCGTTCCTTAGCAAGTGGAAAGGCAGGTCAGCTACTCTTGTAATATCATAAACCTGAATCAGGAGTGAATCTGAATCTAAATTTTGCATAATTTCTCAGGTAATGGTATACATTACCAAAGTCCTATCTTTTTGTAATTAAGATGAGTTTAAAGAGGGGAATTTTTGTCCAAAAAATTTTTGTGAGGAAATCTCCTTTCACCAGCATAGATGGAAACACATTCTCAAAGCCTTTCATATCCAAGAGAGATCTGATAATGAGGGGGGAAAAAGGAGAGAAACCGGGATATGATTTAAGGGTATATGGGAGATAAAGCTCATGTTGACTACTCTGAGGTGAAGGCATGTTCTGTGCTCATTATTCTATGAAAATGTTACAAAAAGCCTTGATTTTTTTTTTATTTTTTTTTTGTGCAAAACAGGACTTCCTCTGTCTTTTCCTGCTCAAAACACCCAGTTTATTTTGGGTGATTAATTCTTACAACCAAACATAAACAGGGGAGGCTTATCTAACATTCTTTTGAAGTCACAGGTGTCTCAGACCAGTCAGCTAGTACAGGGCAAAGATTTAGGTACTTTTTACCTAGTGTTCTCACTTCTTAGCTAAGACATTAGCAAAGTGCTTGAAAATACAGTCCAGTGGGTATTATAGGTCCAAGTCTGTTCTGAACTACAGTGATACAGAACCAGTGAGTTTTCATTTTGTAGTGATAGCATTAGACAGCATCCTTATGAGTACAAATAAAATGTGGTTTCTAGTGAGAAATTGCTGAAGAAATTGAAAGCAGAAAGACGATTTTCCATCAGGGAAAAAAAGTAAGAAATGAAGTAAAAGTAAAATGAAATAATGAAATGAGACACTTAAGTGGAACAAGTCAAACAGTGTAATATTAATGGTGGCTGTGAATTTTGTGTGGGTTTGGCTGAGAAAGTTCAATTAAGGAAAGATGAATGCATTTTTTTTTCTCTTTTTTTTTTTTTTTTTTTTTTTTTTTTTTTTTTTTTTTTTTTTTTTTTTTTCCCCTCAGATTGCTTTCTTTGCTAGGACTGCAGGGCTGATCTCAGACTGCTTAATATATTTGAAGAACCAAAATCTTCAGAGTCTTATACCAATGACAGTGCCTTCTGAGTTGGTCACAAATTACTAGTATTGGAAAGAAAGAGTGTGGCTGTTCAGAGTAATCTGCAGCATTGTTCTGTGCCTGTAATATAGAAAGAAAGAACAAGTTTTTTGTGTATCCCCACTAAGTCTTACTGAAGACGAATTTGGCTCCAGCTTGTCAGACAAGGCATTTTCAGATGTAAACTGTCCTATCAGCACTTCAATTTTTGATTCCTAGTAGGGCATATTTGTTCTATGTGCATTTAGTAAAGGAAATATTTAAGGTAAAAGCATAACTTGGCTACTGGCTAACATCTATGAACAGTATGTACTTTTGCCTTTGAACAACAGTCTGGATATCCTGGATGTCACTGAGGTAATTTCACTGTCTGAGGGAGACACTGCCAAAGCATTTATAACAAGAGCAGGCAGTAGAGGCAAAGATACGGGAGCAGATATGATCCTTCTTCTGCTATGGACTTCTGCTATGTACTTCTGCTATGTACTTCCAGCCCAGCAGAAGGATGGAAAACCAGTAAGGGAACATCCTGGTGGTTGAATATCAGTTTACTGTATTATTTCTTGAATATTACAACCACTTGTGACTTAATTCTCAATGTACAACTTAAATTTCTCATCGGAAAAGGCAGATATGAGACAGCAAATCAAGACAGGCAATCCAGAATGAATCCATATTTTTGAGCTCCAGTGTATGACCAGTGTTCTGAACTCCAGTGTATGACCTCAGTTCTGCCTTTGGTCTCTAAGCCTCATTTCAAATGTCCAGCCTTCTCCTGTCTCCTTCCTTCCCTCCCTTTCCTTAGCTGCAGCCGCTCCAGAGGACCTGTTCTTTTCTCTACATGACACTTGCCTACATGATTACTAATGAAACTGAGGGTATTAAAAACATGGGAAACACTGCTAGCTACATACCATAACCAAAATAATTTAGTTCAACAATTGCAATTGTAGGCCCAGCAGCACAATTTAATGGTGGTTTTGAATTGATTCATTATTTTTCTTTATGAATGGAGAACATATAGTACTGGGATGGATAAATCCTGTATTAGGTCTAGTAATTTTGAAATCTTAGCTCCTACTGAAAAAGAACATTGCAATTTGAAAAGAAGTTCTGAGAAGGATTTTATGGTAAAATATTGAAAAAAAAAAAAAACAAACCCAAACAAAACAGTAAAAATCCTGAGGGAGGCTCTTTGAGATATGACAAATAAAATAGCATAGAGAAATTCCAAAGGACACTAAGTTACAGCAGTTCTGTCACAGCCTGGCTGTAAGTAAAGTCTTCTAGTACGGGTAGATTGTAAAGTTAGGTAGGTTGTTGCACCAATAAATTCTGTGACTGCAGAATACCGTAAGCAGTTAGTGAGTTGATCAATCAGATTTCTAAAATTTCCATTTTTCAAGGTGCATTTTACTTAGGACAGTAAGTATGAAAGCCTCCAGATCTAGACTGCTTATACTGGAATGAATTGAATGCCATTGTGTGCAGTGCTACACAGTTTTTCTTGTAACTACACAGTGTTCTGTATTTTGAAGCAAAGATCTTTAAAGCAAAGATTCACGTCCAATGTTCTTAGCAGAATATTGAATATCTGAATTACTAGTAGCTTGGGACAGGAAAATAGTTTGAGCTGAGGCTATTGAGAAAAGAGGCTAATGAAGAAAGTTTTCATCCATTTCATCACTAATGCAGGATAATAAGATGCATCCACATTTCTAACTTGAAATTGTAACATATCTGACATGGGACTCAACTGTTCATTTTGCAAGAAGTAGAATATTTGACTTTTAACTGATATGGTATTAAATTGTTTATATATATAGATACTGAACCATCTCTTTAGAAGTGAAATATTGTAGAAGTTTTGTCTCACACCTGTGATGAAAGGAGGACTTGCTGTCAGGGCTTTGATTTCCCATCTCTCACTAGAACTTCATTTGTGCCTTTTAATGCAGTGGCTAGGTGGGATTTTTTTACAAAGCCTCCTACACTGGAAAGATTTTATTTGATCTCCACTTACAGGAACATCAATAATTTGCATATACAAAAGTGGTTCTTCTTCTATTTTGTAGAAAGTAATTGGATTTCTGTAAGAATATTCCTTGAATGATTTATAAGACAAGTAGGAATTTGACATCTATTGTGAAATATCTGCAAAATTTGTTCTACAAATTAAGTTGTGCTACCTGTCTGTCTACTTCATTAGTAACATGGTCTTTTGAATTCTAATATCTACGTAGAACAAAGACTTCAGCCTTCAACTACAATGCAGTCTAAAATGCGAGGGTAAAAATTATGACAGAACATTTCCCTCCTATGCAGAGGGACTATTTCACAATAATTGACATTCTTCTTGTGAAGATGCTGCTCGGGTAATGCACATTGACATACAATGTAATTTTTTTATAGTGGAAGATGAAAGTAGTTTATTACTTACCTCTAACACGTAGATTAGAGGCTAAGATAAAATTACCTCTACATTTGTCTACCTCTTTTTAATTAAAAGCAATAAATGTAGATAGGTAATTTTTGGAATGAATAAGAAATTCCTGTGTTTTAAAATTAAAGTTGTGTGAAAGAAATGAAGTGTCAGATGTTGTGTTTTGGAGAACAGTGTGTTCCTGAAGCTCTAGAATTTAAAAAAAGGGGAAGGGAGAGAGAAAAAAAAAAAAGTTTGTCCTTCAATTTAATTGAAACATTAAGGAACTGTTCCAAACCTTCTAGATAAGTGTGAAAGAAGTTTCTGAGTTCAACACTCTGCATGTCCACTTACCCATGCAAAGAATGGGCAAACACTCTTGATAGTTATGAGTAAATATAAAGTTGGTGAAAATTTCTGCAATGGAGGGAAATATGATAGTTCTAATGTAATAAAAAGTTTAACAAGAATTAGTTGATGATGCTTTATTGCTGTAAAGTAACATTTCTCCATTTTGCTCCTTGTATTTATGCTAGATTATATCCATTGATATTTTAGCTCATATTTCAGAACTAGCTTAAAAACCATTTATTGCAAAATATTCAATGTATCATTTTTCTAATTGCAAAGTCAAAATGATACAGTTGTGCTTTTTTTTTTTTTCCCTTGAGATTTCTGCAGTATCCAAAACATCAGATGCAAAGCTTTTCAATAGCTAGAGTGTACACAATGAAATAAATCCTCATTGTAAGAGAAGTGCTGTCACTTTGTAAATAAGCTTGTTTAATGCACAAGAGATAATCTAGTTTCCTCTCAATCAGCTACCTTTTCTTCTAAGGGAAGTGAACAATTATAAAGATGTGACTGAAATAAATAAAACAAAAAATCCTGAATCTTGGGGTCAGATTCTGCCTGTCTGCATCTGTAGTAGTCTCAGGGAGGACTCAGTGGCAAAGGCCAGCAAAAAAGGCTTATGCACTCAGTACCTTCTTCACCTTCATGCTGCCAGGTAGACAGGAAGCAGAGTCAGGGCTGTAGAGCTGTAACCCACAGTAGACAAAGATTGAATTAAGAAAATTAGACAAAGACAAGTCTATGGGATCAGAGAAATGCACCCAAGAGTACTAAGTGTGTCTCTGTGAGGCTTCTCTCACCCGGTTTGAAAGGTCATGATGAAGAGTTTCCTAATGACTGGTAAAAGTCATCACACCCACTTTGAGGACAGGAAAGAAGGAAGATTCAGAGTACTACCCACCTATCTGCCTTATCGCAGATTATGGAACAAATCATCTTCAATATTCCCCAGCCATGAAAAACACCTGGTAGATCTGAAGTTAATATTGCTTTATCTTTTTGGCATGAATTTTTCTGTCCCCCAGCAGTTGATGATTTTGAAAGGTTTCATGAAAGTTTAAGGCCACATTGTTAGGCCATTCAAAAAGGGAGCAATAAAGTTCCCTGGAGAATGAGAAAATCCTTTAAGAGAAAAATTGAGCAGTTCTGTTTTAACTCTAAGCAGAAACTTCCTCTAGTTTTGCCAGCACCTGATCTGAAGATAGGATAATTTAAAACAGAATGAGGAAAAACTTGTCCTCAGTATCCACAGTTCACTTTGAAAAATGAAATTACATCAGGGGATTTACATTTTTAATGTTTTAATTTATTTATTTATTTATTTATGGTTTCCCCTTTTTTGAGTTTATTCTTGCTGTGTTAGAGAAAGGACAGAAACAGTATGGGTAATCACAGATGGGCTGAGGGGCAGAGCAGAAAGCACGCCAATGTTGTAGGCAGGTGAACAAAGCTGATCTTCTGTGGTGATCTTTGATACTTGAATTCATGTTTTGAAAAGTTTTTTATGTGCAAAATGTTAATTGACTCATACAGAAGACATCACTGAATTAACAGGAAAAATGTAAGTTTGCAGTAGGTTTCAACTCCAGACTTTTTAATGAACCTGTCATTGCTTACAGATACAATCTTGGAATTATAGCTAAAGGGAAACTCTTCAGAAGAATATTTTAGTACGGCAATTTCATTTTCTCTGAAATGTGTTGCTACTTTCTGCTGTCACTTGATTTACAAACTGGAAAGAATTAGCTGGCTAAACAAAATACCATGCATTTAGCCACCATAATTTTTTTCTTAAACATTTGAAAATGCAGCATGAAAATTCAATTTTTTCATAATGTAGCAATGAAGGAGGTATTTCTTGGTATTTTAGTTTTCTCTGAATTTCTACAGGACGTGAACTTTAGTGGCATTATGGTGTATCATAGTCATTCTTGTCTTAAACCAGTATTGTACTGTATAGCCTTAAAGTCTACCCCAACTGTGGAATTAGTAATATAAATCCTTCTGTGTGCTCTTTCCCCTTCTTCATTAATGCTGTAACTGTAGAAAGCACATTTCCTAGAAATGTCAAGGGAAATTGCCTACAAAGGGCAAGTATTATATCCCATGCTACCATTAGCACCAGAACCAGTACTTTTTAGAAATTTTATTCAGATCAATTAGAGCACATGGACTAAAACATAGTATATTCATATTTAATCATCAAAGTTAACTAAAATCCAAAGAAAGCATTTGTCAAGAGCACTTCCTTTTTATGCACAAATTTTCTCTCACCTCTCTTATCTTCAAATAGTGAAATCTTCAAGTCAGGGGCTATGCCCCCATCTTGCAATGTTAGAGTTGCTCTTGGCAAAATGGACACCAGGGGTAAGATTTGCTATTTAATTGTAACAGCACCATCAAAGCCCATCTCAGGTTGGTCTTGCTGTGTTAGATACCAGACTAGGAGTAAGAATCTGCAATTAAATTTTTCTTATTTGAAAAAAAGTACCTGTAGGCAGAGATGTTTTCCTATTATAGTGGACATAGCAGTGCTGCCTGGTAGATTTTGCAGAACAAAGGTAACAGCCAATCTTTGCTTGTCATTGGTACTTGAGAAGAAAACACATCAGGATACAAGTGGGTCCAAACAAGTTTAGAGCTTAATTGTTTTTATTGCAAGGCAGTGTTCACAAGATTAATGAAATATAATCAGAGAAGTTTTTACTAAGAACATAGTGGAAAACCAATATAATAATATGACAGAAGGTTTGCAATAGATTATTGCTGCTTCCTGTGACTGGAAACTTTCTCAAACACTTCATATCACATGGGTCAGAGGCCCACAGTCCTGTGTCTCACACAAGAGAGAAACAGAAACCTGCAATGTTAATGCATGAAATATGGCTACTAAAGTGACAGAGTAGAAAAGGAAGGAGAGAAAACCAGTGTCTTGTGTCTGTCTCTATGTATTAGTTACAATGGCTGACTACATGGATGACTGAATGACCTTGCCTGTCTGAAGGAAGACACATCTGCTATCACTTGTGTTTTGTACCACGGCAATGGCATGAAGTTTATGTCTCCCCCATGAGTGGATCATTAGAACCACTTTAGCTAATCTTAAGGTACATTATCTGAAAATGATGGGTTTCATAGGACAGTAAGTTGTGGATAAGAATATACTTGGTATTTGGATTTACTAAATTTTCTTTGCATTTGCAGGAGTGAAAACAAACCTTTAATGTGATACCATTTATAACCAGAACTGAAATGCACTGCCAATGTATTATAAAGAATAGGTATTTCTTATCTTCTGCCGCATTGTGCAGTGCTTTATTCCTCTATTTTAATCAGTGCTTACTCTTTGCTTACCAAGTGACCACTACCTGCATGCAGATGTGTAGAGGAGTAAATATCATGTGCGCCAAAACTCAGAGAAGCCAAACGCTGCTAGTTTACTCATGACGATCAGCAAAATTTCTGGTTCCAATCAGCTGCAGATACACTGTCTGAGATCACATTTCTGAATGAAGAATCTGTTTTCTGGAGTGCAAGGCTCATAATGCTGAGGTGATCACAGCAAGCAGTTCAAAGGGCTTCACAGAATGAATGGAAACTTATTTACAGCTTCTATCTATATCCATACTTCACACCAACAGGGTGACCTGCAAAACAGCTGCTTAAAGTGCCTGGGCTCTAAAACCAGATCTGTGAGGATCTTAAGCTCCTGTTTATTGAATCACACTGATTAATACATACTGCTGGGGGCTGAGAGCAACAGCTATTTTTGTAACTTGGATCTCATGTAGGAAGGGAGAGATTCTCAGACAGAATCCAGCTACAGCCATTCACTCTGTCAAAGACAGCAGTGTGTCTTACATATCATGGTGTTTAATGTCTGCCTGTCCTCAAGGGAGTTTCTAAAAGTATATGTTCTTGTGTCTTAAAGACCTCTAAGACACTCTTTGTTAGCCAGAGACAGTGTATGGAGTTTTAAAATCCTTTGGCTTAGATGTGGTTGGTTTTTGAAATAATTTTCCTTTCAATGTGGCAAAGACAACGAGATAACATTAATGTAAAATAAGTGTTCCACAAAAATAAAAATCAGGTTAAAAAATGCATTGCATCTTAAGGTTTACATTTCTAGGAATATTCTGCAAGGGATTCCAATTAATTTGTTCACTGAGCTTAGTTATAACACAGAATGAGGCTTTAAATCATAGACTCATAGAATCAAAGAACATATAATGTCTTGGATTGGAAGGGACCTCTGAAGGTCATCTAGTCCAACTGACCTGCAGTGAGCAGGGACACCCTCAACTAGATGAGGTTGCTCAGAGCCTCGTCAAGCCTGCCCTTGAATGTTTCCAGGGGTGGAGCTTCCACCACTTCCCTGGGCAACCTGTTCCAGTGCTCCACCACCCTCATAGTAAAGAACTATAGTAAAAAAACTCATAGTAAAGAAACTTCTTCCTAACATCCAATCTAAATCTACCCTTCTCTAGTTTAAAACCATTGCCCCTCATCCTATCACTACATGCCCTTCAAAACAGTCTGTCTCTAGTTTTCTTGTAGGTCCCCTTCAGTCTATTTTATAGCCCTCTGTTTTAAGAAATGATACCTTTCTCAGAGCAGAAGACTATAAAATATCCTTTTAAACATAAGTTGACCTTCAAATAACTTACAGGATCATGACCTACAGGGACAAAACCAGTTACCTACAACTAGTCAGTAATGAACAATTTCTCACTAAATCATTTTTTATGAAATTACTTGGAGACTAAAATTCTCTATAGACCTCAGTAATGCTATTGTAATTAGTGTAATTTTTTATCTTGATGGTCTTTCTATCAAGTAGTAAATTCACAACTGACCTGAAAATTATTTGTGGCTGGGAGAGTGCTAGGAGGAAACGCTATATATGATATGCTCACTCTGTTCTTAATTTTCCTTAGCCATCAACAAATGGCTGCTCTTCAAGATAGATTCCTGCAATGCAGACACACTTTATGTGTGGACATATGGACATCTGTTCAGATGTCCATCAGTGCTGTCCACGATGTGGTCATTAACATAATGAATAGTCCTATGAATACAATTAACTTTATTAAACTGTCAGGTTAAGAGTTTACGATCTCCATGCTTAGATATTCTGAGTTATTATATTTAGCCTACTGAGCTATTATGTTGTACCTTATCATAAACATCAGCAGCTTGAGCAATGATTCTGAATTATACCTTGCTATATATTCTTATTCCTTCTCTCTAATTTTCTCTTCTGCTTGATATCTTTATTCCACATACTTCCTCACCTTTTTATGATGATCATCATAAAATAAAACTCCATCCATAAGCTTAAATGCTTCTCAAAGTAGAATAAAGTCAAGCAATGCACATAAAGGATACTGTAACATTGTGCTGCTGATGGTAAATACTGAAATATGTGTATGAATAATATTTCTGTGAATAATTCAAATAAAAAAAAAAAGACAAGTTTAATATGACTGGTGTCTTTTTTCTCACACAATGACACCAGCTTGACTGTATTCATGGAAATCTTTACTAGGTGACATTATCCAGCAGATACCAATACGCTGTATGCATAGGGGGACCTTTCTGAGGTTGAAAATGATCCAGTCAGTACTGAGAGGGAGCTTATTATATTATAAATTGTCTCAAACCCAGGAAATAAACTTAATAAAAATGTGTCTGAGGTTTATGCACTTTGAGTTATGCAAAGCAAACCTCCACCTCTGGGAGGGGGTGTGCCCCACAAAAAAACCTGTTGTCTGCCCTTCCTTTGTGGATGAGTAGCAATCTGTAGCTCCTGTTGCAGTTGAACAAGCGAGAAATTTGACTGCTTACACTGAAGCAAGCCCTGTTTATACTATGTCAAAGCAAGCCCCTGAAGGAGAGTAAACTGTTTGACTAAAGAATGCTTTATTTCTAATGCTTTCTGTCATTTCAGAATTTTCTGTATAAACACTGAAGATTATTTAACTGGTCATTAATTAAAAACATGATAACTTGGGGGTTTTTGCTTAACAACTGGAATACTTCACATTTGTTATAGAAATTATGTCTGTTCTTATCTAAAACATACATCTAGTCTACAGCAATTCATCCACTAAAGAATTTATTTCATGGGTTGCAAAGATGCACTACATAGTCAAATTGCTTATGCAGCATCTGGACATTTAAAGCTCTCAGTGGTGAAAATTGATTTTTTGGTTTACCTAATCAATGTAACCAAACAGAATGATCAAGCCTTCCAATTCCCAATGACTTACCCGGTGGTATTGCTTTTCCTTTTAATGTTTTCTGAAAAGTAAAACTGTAACAGCATTTGATTTGTCATGGTTTTGAATGCATTATATATTGGTGTTAACAGTAGAGGAATCTCAAGATAACATTTTACCTGTATGAATTATCTTCAGTGTAGACAGCATTGTCGATTCTTAGTATTTTCGATCACAATATGACTGGACTCTAACTTCAAGTGATTTTCTCCCTTGATGATTAAAGTAATTTCTCTTCCTGTTCACCATAATTAAATGCTTTCAGTCAACAGTAAAAGTGATGGGTTAGTAGCAACAGCTGAACTGGAAATAGGCTAAGACATCTTTGTTTCACTTCATATGGATAGTCTTCAAATCATGTAAAAGGTAAAAACTTCTAATGTCTGACCTGTGGCTGCTCTGTGATCATATGAGAAACAATACTGAAATTAGACTGTAGAGTTAGCTACCAATTTCATAACAATTTCTCTCATTTTTTTAGATGAGTTTCCCTAAAGAAGCAAAAGGAAAGAAAAATAAGTGATCTTTATTCTTTGCCCAGGAAAGAGGTATTATAGTCTTGGAAGCTTTACTTGAAGAAAACTTAGACAATGGTCTAATACTAACATCCATAAGATATGTTTGCCATAAAAATATTCTCATAACACTGCTAATCAGAAGAATGCTGTTTATTTATATCAGGTCCTAAGAACTTATGTTATGGCTAACCAACGTTGGACATTAAAATTGGGGAAAATATTTTGCCCTTGATGAGTGTTGAAATCCACATATGTTGAGGGAAGAGTGCCTTCAGCATCTTTAGATACTCTTCTACTTTGCTCTGGGCTTAGGTAGGTGAAAAACATTTCTGCTCTGAACACACAAGTCTAAAGTAACAATAAATATTTGTAAAGGGCACAAATTGGAAAAGCTTTGGGGGATGTAGAGTCAGGGGTCAACAGAGCTGCAGGGGTGGCCTTCAAAGCATGTATAAGAAAAGGAGGTAAATGTCAAGAGACAGGAATAATAAGGTAAGAGCTTCAGGAGTGTCTGTGTGATAGAGCTAGTGGCATCTCTGAAGGGTCTGTGACCCATGGAGGTCCCATATTAGAGCAGAGGAAACAAGAAAAAACAGGAATAAAAGGGTAGGAAGCAAGAATGGCATAAAGAGTGACATGCACTGATCCCAACCTCCTGTGACTCCTTTTCCTTCACCAATGGGCCTGAGCATAGCCTGCAGTAATGACAAGGGGTTAAATAAATGTTTATGTCAATTTACAGTAAATTAAGTTAAAATCCCCAGTCTGACTCTATTTTTACTGTGACTATATTTCTAATGGTATGGAGAGATGTATGCTTTGCACTGGGGTATTAAAAATTTAACCTGTGGAATCATTTATCAATTGCACTGGCAATTAATTTAATGTGGAGTTGGGAGTTTCAGAAGCGTTTACTCTCCTGCAGTTCCCTTCCCTTCCCTTCCCTTCCCTTCCCTTTCTATGAATCTGACTCTCCAGTACTGAATAGTGACAGAACACCAAGATAAGAACCAGAGTGGTATGAAACATTTAGGGATCAATTCTGACGTAGCTTCAGCTTACACAATTTCCTCTGTCACTCAGGCCTATATACATCTGACAATGGAAATATTAATAACACTGAAAAATTATAAATCACATATAAGAAATTAAGAAATACTTCTCAGCTGAATTGTTTCTAAATGCCTGAAAGTATCTTTGCAAAGGATGGTTATAGGCAATGTCAATACATATTATGACAACTACTTAGCTACCTGTTGAGTGAATTCTTTGGATGGGTGTACTTCATTTATAAAGCCTTGGTCATGAATTTAACCAGTGTTGGAAAGTGACATAATTCCTACTTCATGTTTTCTCCTGTCTCTTCCTCAAATGAAATGAAATTCATAATTCAAGGTTCACATAGCAGAGGCGATGACTATTCCATTAGAATTTTTGTGATAGGCTTAATTGGAGGGGAAAAAGGATTTTTCTAGGACTTATTTAAATATTCTTTGGAAGTGAATTCTGAATTAAAAAAAAGATCTATTCATGGTTTCTGAATTTAACAGAATATACCTTTAAGCATACAACTGTATTACCTAACCAAAAAGAGTTGTAAAAATATTTTTACTCCATAGTAAACCCACAGCTGATGGTGCCGTAATCTGCTTCCCAGAATCTCAGTAATGAAAGCAGCTAAATTTGTATAATCCAGTTTGAAAAGAATTTGGAAGGCTCAGAAGAATATGTGCATATACATACATGCATATATACTTATATATGATATCTGAAGAAATGTAATTGAATTCTGTAGCAGTACAATATCTACATTTGTAGTTTCATAGAAATTGAAGACTTGATCCAAAGATTATTAAAAAGCCATTAAGAATCAAGACTCTATTAAAGCAGATCTCTAAGAAAACAATTTTCCCATTCTTTGAAGAATCATTTCCCATTCTTTGAAGCATCATTATTTTCCTTATTTGTAATGAAATACAGACTGATTTTCACAGGTGGCCCAAGCATAGATGTGTGAACAAGACACTTATCTGCCAGGTCCAGGTTTAAGTCACTTTCTTCATTTATCATGGTAAACCTCCAATCAGACCTGGGCCTCTTATGATTCCGTTGGTAGGACCCTTCCCTTGGGTGGCTGCTTGTACAGCAAGTACAGTTCTGCTGAAATGAAATTAAACCTTCCAAGTTGTGAGGTGAGATTCTTTCCTGAGAAAAAGTGGCCAACCTGATTTGACACTGCAAAATTTTGTCTTCCACTAGATTACTGTTGCAAAACAAAAAACACAACTCAGCAAAAACCCTGCCACCCCCAAAAACCAAGCAAACAAAAAATGCCCCAAAACTGCCCTGGACATTTTTTAGTTTCTCTTGGGAAAAATACTGGACTGAGGCATTTTGGACACAGACTGAAAACCAGTGAGGATTTGCTTAGACAGCAGGACAAAATAGATCAGTTTAAATCACTAGAAGTGTCATCTGTAAGAGACGTAGGACACTTTTTAGATAAATGATTTTAATCTAAATTATAGCCCTTCGGACCTGATAATGACTCCAGTTTTCTATAGATCTCACAAGTCTGAAGTATAGTTATAGGAATTATGTTTTGGAAGTGACTTATGCCTCTCTTCTCAGGAAATCTGTGGAATAAATGGTGGTCTGCAAATGGAACTGTGCAAGTGTTAAACCCTTTCCACTGATATTAATTTCCTGCTTTCAGGGTATGTCAAGAAATTTCCTCTAAAAGCAAATTTTTCTCTTGTGATATTTTATACAAAGTCTAAATAAAGATCAAGGCTTGAGGCAGTTTGTCCTAACATAATACCCAAACAAAACTTGAAAGCCTGCCATTGATGCTCAGAGTATATCTAAAAACTATCCATGCTCTCTGCAGTGCATTAAGAAAACTCTCTTAAATGCATAATAAATAATTATACCAAACAGGACACATAGCAGTAATTAAAGCATCAACAGTTAAAGCATTACCTTTGTTAATAAAGATGATAAAGCACCAGAAAAAGGTTCTGCCTGATGGCCAACAAGAATTTTATTTTGAGAAGCTACATCAATGTTAAGTTTTTTGCATTTATCTGTATGTGTGAAAAGATGAGGAATTTGTGTTCTACTGCAAAATATCATTAGGGATTTAACTTACCCTAAGCATATCTACCTATGAGACACACATATTGTGGAGTGTAGTCCTACAAGCAATTTTTGTACTGAACGGTTCCACATTTTGCATTTGTTGACATCTGTCTATAAATGACCGTAAGATCTGAGGACTGCAAGAATTCACCTTTTACCATGAGATTTGTATCATTTCTACTATTTACATCCAAACTCACTTAGCAGAATACTGCCTAAAACCATTTTTGATTTTGTTCTTCATCTTACACAACTTAAAACTGATAGAAGAGCAGACTATCAATTCCTAAAACACAACTGCAGAGAAACATAGAGACGATTTCTAAATAATGTTTGTTAAAAGCCTGTCACGACTCTGGTTGTCAGACTGGTGTGAAGATTCCTATCAAAAGCTTCATTTTGTAGGGTAATATTTCCCTATGAAAAAAGATTATCTTGGGATTCTCTTATTTCCCAGCAAAATTATGGAACTTTTCCACTGCTTATTTTGACTATCTGATGAACTAAACCAGTGTAATAAGAGAGAGGAGATGTAAGAAATGCCTTGAAACAGAGATGGACAAATGGAAGACAAGGAGATGTAATTTTTAAAATTTTCTATTCCATTTGAAACACTTTCAGCAATATATTCAATTGCTCTCTGATGGTTAGATACCATGATGATAAGTATCTAAGATTAGATAGATAACACTGTTTATGAGAAATCCAATCCAGTAATTCATGTTGGCATATAGGAAAGATATACTCCCCTTATAGGAAACTTTGTTAGCAGCCTCACTATTATGCCAGAAGTGATTTACAAGTGCATCTGTTCAGAAATTCTTTTCCTATATAATATATCTAGTATTTCAACATTTGCTTTTGTCTCAAAATAAAACAAATTCAAATATCAATCTTTCAACTGCCTGAACAGTTCTAAATACATTTCTGGAAGTTCTGCAATTTTCCACCAATGTGGGGTATTTCACTCAAACTGATGACATATTTTTATTTTGAATAGTTTTTATTTTTGTGCTGAAAAATAAAATATCACAGACTTCTCAGTCAGTTTTTATTTTTGGCAGCCTTTTCCCATATAATAGTGACAAGAAGAAAGGATAGAGAGATGAGAGCTGCAGCGGAGTCATTTTGACCAGCATGTGCCTGCAGAATTATATTTTGAAATATAGTACATAGGAAAACCTTTATTTCCAGTTAGCTATTGGGACGCTGCAAAAGTCACTTACCCCCTGTAGACAGTTATTTTAGATTATTTTAGGTTTCCTATTAAGACCTTCATGGTGCATTTCCTCCCCTACATCTTTCTAAGCCAACCCAATAAGATGTACTGGAATATGCTGTGGATTATAACACTGGTTGATAAATGATAACCTACAGCACTCACACAAAAGTTATTTGGGGTTGGAAAGTAAATAGAAGTAGCAGTGTTATAATCCTTACTTTTCACCCTTCTAGTTTTGATAAATGCATTTTACTAATTTCCTTTTATAACACATTAATTCTTAGTTTATGGCATACAAATGTCAACAGCTGTGCAGCTGCTTTTTTGGTGGTGCAATACAACCATTATCTTAAATTTTTGACAGAACTGAGAATGTATTGTTTTAATATGAAATTCGATTAAAGATATTAGAAATATTAATCCACCCCAATAATATGTAACATTGATAATAATTAATATTTGCAGCATAAATAGAAGATTATAAAGTACCTTAACTCCGCAAACAGAATCATGAATGTATCAAGACGTATATTGTATATGCATTCAGGTGTCTAAAGCCTGACTTTATGATAATTTGTGACAATGATATTATTGCAAATCTTGGTTATTAATATACTAAAAAGATCTAAAGAGGAGTAATTGTTCAGATTTTAGAAAGGAGTGACTTGTAATGGTCTCTCTTTTGCAAAATTGCCAGATGTCACCATAAAAATTAAATTAATTTGACTAAGCCAGACTAAGTCAACACTAGCAAGAAAAGAATTTATCAACTCCCTCTGCCAGGGCACTCATAACCAAGGAAAGACCATTAAAATCGAGTAAATAAACATTGGTGAAAACCTCCAAGTATGCATCATTAATGAAAAAGACAGAAGAGCATCTTGAATAAAGAAGTGCACATTGTAAACAGAGGTTGCTTATAGAGGTACAGTCATCTCCTATCTGCACTGTATGTACATAAAGCCATGCTCTGGCAGGGATGACATTGTACCTTCAAGATATACCAAAAGGGAGAATTTAAGCTTGTGCTATTCTTTTAACAATAAGCAAGACAACCATCCAACCCTGCATCTAGTTGCAAATAGTCTAGTCCAGATGCCTATACTCCATTTGCTCCCATGAGAACACTGCCTAACCAGAGGTCCCCTTCTGTTCACTCAGAAATCAAGTGGGACTTGTAACCTTACTCAAGACTGCAGAATAATAAGACCTACAGCAAAACTGCAATATTGGCATCTAGTAGAGGAAAAGTGAGCACACCACAATGGTCTCAGTAGCTATCCTGGTTCTTTTAGGTCTTTCCTCAAACTGGCTATCTTGGGGATTCTTTTTTAATATTAAAACATATTTCCATATTAAAACAGCCAGTAATGTGTGTTCACAGCCCAGAAAGCAAATCACATCTGGGGCTGCATCAAAAGAAGCTGGGCCAGGTGATTACTCCCCTCTACTCCACTCTAGTGAGACTCTACATGGAGCAATTTAACCAGCCACAAAGATGATTGAAGGATTGGAGTACCTCTCCTAGGAAGACAGGCTGACAGGGTTGGGGTTGTTCAGACTGGAGAGAAGAAGGCTACAGGAAGAACTTAGCGAAGACATCCAATAACTAAACAGGGCCTACAGGAAAGACAGGGAGGGACTTATTGCAAGAGTGTGTAGTGATAAAATGAGGTCTAATGTCTTTAAACTGAAAGAAGGTAGATTTATCTTAGATGTAAGAAAGCTCTTCACTGTGAAGATGATAAGGCACCGGAACAGGTTGCCCTAAGATGGATGCACCCTCTCCAGAACTGTTCAAGCCCAGGCTGGATAGGGCTTTGAGAAGCCCAGTCTAGTGGAAGTTGTCTAAGTAGAGAAGGTAAAATGAGCTAGCTTTCATTAAGAGAATTGGTTCAAGTTTATCATGACTTTACCTGTCTAACAATACAATTGAACTGAAAGGTTGACAGGCTCTTCAAAACAAAACAAAAAGAGAAAGGTAACCTGTGGCAAGGGGAGTAACAGGCAACCAGGCAGGAAAAGGGCTAAGTTGGAAAGAGAGCTTTCAGATATGGTCAGCTGAGGATATCCAAGCAGGTAAGAAGAATAGGGAGCCCAGGTGTGTAGCAGATCCTGTTGTCCGTCATTCAAAGTTTGAACACTACTCTGAGGATAGGAAATATTTCCAAGGTGCACAGAGGTGGCCCCAGACAGGAAGCATGCATCTGCCTTTGGGACAATGCGTATGTCAGGAGAAACATACTGCTCCGACCTTGGCAGTTTTCATTTTTTATTTGTTTATGCTCTGCTTGTGCAAGACTAAGAAGGCATCCTGGTAGGGTACCAAGACTCACAATTATGAGTTCTTTGACCCACTACCTATAGAAAGAGGCAAAGTCCTACTATTCTCTTCATGTCGGCTGGCAGTCCCAGCACTGTCTGGTGGCGTCTGAATCCCAAAGACACAGCAAGGATCTGTTCCAAGCAGCTGTAGACACTGAGGTATTGGCACTTGTTAAAAGTCCACATTTCACCTGAGATAATTAAGGAGAGATAAAAAACCAACCAGACAATAACAAACCAGAATGTTTTGCCTTCAAACCTGGGTTTCTAGCAAGGGGCAGTGAGGGATGCTGCTGCTCCCTCACAAGTTTTGAAAAGGACCACATCACAGCTCCCAAGAGACTCTCTGCCAAGACCTACTTCCTGGCAAGGGGGCACCACACATCTCTGTCAATTTGCCATGTTCTGAGGGTATCACATGTGTTGAGAAGGGACCAAAGCAACACCACAGCCATTATCAGTAAGACAATGCCAGGAATGACCCCTTTTACATTGGACTTCCCAAACAAGGGGGGCAATGACATGCCTGTTCACTTAGAAATCATACATATGAGTTACTCAGAAATAACATGTATGAGTTGCTCTCCACCACAACTCTTTGAGTGTGGTCATGCAGCCAATTCCTTATCCACCAAGTGGTCCATCCATCAAGCCCATATCTCTCCAATTTAGAAGCAAGGATGTCACATGGGAGACTGTCAAATATTTTGCATCAGTCCAAGTGGATGACATCTGTTGCCCTTCCACTATCCACCAATGCTGCAACTGTGTTGTAGAGGGCCACCAAATCTCTCAGGCACAATATGCCCCTGTTGAAGCCATGTTGACTGTCACCAATCACTTCCTTATTTTCCATGTGCTTTAGCATAGTTTCCAAGAGGAGGAGGGTGTGCTCTATGGTCTTGCCAAGCAGGCAGAGAGGTGAGACTGACTGGCCTGTAGTTCCCTGGTTCATCCTTTTTTTTAAAAATGAAATTCATTCCCTTTTATAGTCAGACAGAACTTCACTGGACACAACAACTTCTCAAATACAATGTACAGAGGCCTTGCAGCTTCATCTGCACATTCCCTTAGGGCCCACAGATGTATATTATCAGCTCCTATGGACTGTGTCTCCTATGGATACAGCATTTACATGAAAAAAATCTATAGGATAAATCGAGGCAAAATGATTTCTCAATTTGATGTGTGCAAGAATATAAATATAAGTAAAACCAAGATGAACACTTGCTTTGAAAATCTCATGTTTACAACTCTACCCTAGAGTGTGTTTTTTTGTATTAAAACAGCAGTCAAAGTATCTTGCTTAGAAATTTTACATTAATTTTTATTCTTTTGTGAAAAACTTCTACATACACTAACAGTTCATTGGCTTGATGTTGAGTCTGGATGTAGGAAAAGAAAATTATTAAGGTGTTAGCTTTCTGACTTAATTTTCCTAATGCACGTGCCGAAGTCCTCTGAGTGATATAAACATGTAGATGGAGAAAATTGATAAAATCTTCAACCTTTTTCTCTGTTAATTCTGCATACTTGAACACCAACAGCTTTATATTTCACAAGCAAAACTTATACTAGATGACCTACAATTTATCTAAACATGTTGAGTGATAGCAATGATTTATTTATAATGCACAGGGAAGTTATTTTCATTCTGTGATTCTAACGGATTGAGCCATCAGAGCAGTGCTGATGTATGTCTGTCATAAACCAGACAGTTTCATTACATCAGAGATCCAGTTTTGCAGCTGTGTTTAGAAGCAATCCTATTTAAAATGTGCCTTTAGCTCCCAAAGCCAACACCAGCATATTTGTTTACTTTCTTGCTCTATTTGCCAGACAAAGGCTCTTTAGGCCAAATTGCACCTATACTTGGCCCTGAAATCTGCCAGATAATAAGTTTGGAGATTTCTGCTTGAAAGACTCATATAATTCTAAATTAACTTTGAAGATTTGGTTCATTAAACGTTCTTTTCAAAATTATTTTGACTCAGAATTTGTGATGTGGTGAATTTATTTGTTATTCTTTATGGCTCAACAGTCTTGCCCAGAGATGTGTTAACTGGCCAAAAATCAGCTGGGTTGTGCTTTAGCTGTTTGAGGGGCTTGTGGCTTTGTGGATGTTTCTGTGCTTGGCTTTGTTTTGATTTTTTTCCTAAACACTTAACAGCTGCCCAGTTACTGAGAATAGCATAAAGCAAACACATACTGGAAGGGTAGGGCAAACATGAAAACATGAGAATTTTGCCCTTGTGTGTATCTCTCATTCTAAGTATAGCATAAGCAACTAGTCTAGGCTAGATTCCTCACTTTTCCATGAGAAGAATCATACAGGTGATACCAGGGAGTCAAGAAATCTGTTATTCAAAAAAATCATGCAAGCCAGAAGCTGTTTGAATGTCCCTGCATTGCAGTTGACTTAGTCAAGCTTTCATTTACAAATGTTCCAGTTAGAAGGAAAAACATCATGAACAGAAGAAAATGTCTTGGATGGTGTGTGCAGGCAGTTACAAGACTCCCAGAATTTTTAAAAGATTTCCTTCAACAGGCATTAACTAAGGATATGAACCCCATCCTAAAATATGAAGTTGATTTTGTCTATTTTGTTTTTATTTATATACCCAGTTCAGAGTACAAGCTCTGCAGAAGGGTGTGGTGACCCCCATGTTGTCTTCGAGACATGAATACATATTCAGTAAACATTAGTGCTCTACACAGCTTGCAAAATACCTCTGATTATGAAGTTAATCATACATTTAAGTGTATATGCAGGAAACTTGGTGTCAAATACATGCAGCGTGTATCTTCACTCAGGCACCATCTAGGTCCTTTGTTACTGAACATTGAGTAAACTAAACAGACAACAAACCACAGCTGAAGATTCAGCCCCAAACCAGTAGCTTTAATCTAGCCCATATCAGACATCCTCCTCAAAATATCTCTTCTACAAGCTGTCAATGAATTTTAGTCTAGTTTCTGTTTGAAGGAAAATGGAAATGCAAAGTATGATTTCATACATAAACTTATTACTATTTCTCCTTGGAAACAGAAGCAATACCAATAATTAATGAACTTACTCATAAAAAAACTTTAAAAGCTAATGAGTGTTACAAGTAAAATTCTTCAAAAGAGAAAGAATAGAAATGGGAAAGTGGGATTTGTTAAGGGAAAATAATTTAGGAAGAAGAAAAATGTCAAAGTTCCAAATATGCGGAAAGTAATCATAAAATATAAACATGCCTTAAAAATAGAAAGAAAATTGGAAATTAGTATATATAGAATAGATATAGTTAAATTAAAAAATAATTGGGAAAAGACAGTCACAATAAATAAAAAATGACAAGCTAAAGACATCTGTGAAAAATCTAGGGACATTCGTACTGCAGTGTCTCATAAAAATAAAGGAGAAAGAGGTGAAGTACACAAGGAACTGAAAAGGAAGAACAAATTCTAAAAGCCACAGCTTTTATTAGACAAAAAATGGTGAATCTGATCAAGTTAACAGAAGGGTGAAAAAAGTGCTACAATGATCTTCCATTTTAGAGGAATAAAGAAACAAACAGAAAAAAGGTGCTTATAACTTTTCAGTGCTTACAAATATTTCTAGGACATTAATAAGACATTAGCCATTACATGCTACATTTAGTCTAATTTTCAAATTATCATACTGAATATATATTTTATTCAGAACTTCTAACTGAGGCTGCTTTGGAATCCCTGGTCTTTAATGTTTCATTTTTATAATGTCCACAATTTTGGGAGTATAACAAAAGACTCAAAGTGTATTGATGTTTTGCAACTAATTAAAAGTGTCAAGCAGGATGACCTAGCTAATTATAAGCTTGACATCAAACATGAGGAAAATGGAAAAGGGATTTATACTATAAAGAACAAGACTTGTAGCTGACAGGATATTATAGACATTATGCTGTCAAATAGATTAATTTTCAGGTTAGTTTGATAGTTTTGTTAAGAAAGGAGTATCTATGTTAGCATTTTTTATAGCATCAGAACATAACTTTGAAACAAATCTGCTTCCAGCTTCATTTCATGGTTTTCATCTTGCATCAGTGGCCAAACTGGATTCCTTCCACACTGATGAAACTAGAGTATGCCTGGGACTGATTCCTACTGGGCACCTACCATACCCACACACTCCAACCATGTTGAGGTTTTAGTGCACATTAAAATTAGCCTTCAGTAAAAACACTGGAATGCATGTAGCATAGATGGAAGGTCCTCAGAGCTGTAATGTATACAGATTCCTTTTGCAACATGTCACTTCATAGTGAAGAAGTAATAAAAGGTAACAAAAATGATTCCAGAATAAGGAACATTTACTGGTGTTGAGTCTTCAGTGGGATGATTCATCTGCAACTGCATAAACAGGAAGCAATGTGTAATATGTATTAAATCCTCAGTGAATAGATTAAAAAAAAGTATTGAGAGATTCCAAAGAGAATTTACTACTGAAAAAAATGTTACAAAATAATAACATTTCCTTTGGTATCTTGGAGAGACTGTTAATGACTCTAGGAGTGTTCCATATGTTCAGCAAATAATCATAAAACCATAGAACATAAATCTAAAGAAGGCTGATATAAGACTAAAATACTGACGAAAGGCAATCAGACAGTGATGTCTGGATTATTTGGTAAATTAATCAAAATGCATTTTCATATATGCAAATTGAAAAGCATGTATGTAGGAAAACAATGCAGCCCATATCTATTCAATACGGTACTCTACCCTAGAAAGCAGTGACTCTGAAGTTATATATCAAAGTAGGGACGTAACTGCTTTGAGCTTTCATAGATGGCTGCAAAGTTACTAGAAGCAGTGAGATGATATTACTTACAGGCATAGATGAGATGGATGCTAAAATTTGGCACCATGCAAATAAGCAGTTCAACACTAGGTGCGATACTGATGCACAGTATTAATTTCATTTCTGTTTTCTCCATTTTTCTTATTGACATAATGACAGTAATAGATATCAGTGACTAATGATTTTTGTGAGAAAGGCCTCTTCTGGAGGACTTGACCCAAAAGAAAGCTAGTCAGAAAAAAAGAGAAGTTTTAATAATATCATTAATGTTCCATTTGAAAAGTAAGTACTTTCCTCACTTTTCACAAAACTGTAAAATTAATCAAAGATATTCCTATCATACATCCACATTCTTTTCCAATAAACGTAGTAGAAAGAACAGTAGCCGTTACTTCATTCTTTCTATTACTTTTCCTAAGTAATCACAAATATTCCAGATTTTCAGAATTTTATTTTTCCTGTTGTTACAGGGACAGACTAAGCACTACAGAATGCCAACTCTATTGCAGTCATCTGCTCGTTTGTCTTGCAGTTTATGATTAATTTGTTCAGTGGTTGATAAGGTAATGAACTTAATTTTTCTAGTATTAAGATTTGTAACCAGATTAGCATCAGGCTATAAATCAAACACTGCTTGAGGCAATGCAGAGCATTGATATCAAAGTAATTACCTTTTAAGGGGTGGTGATTTTCATAACCACACACACATTTGCACACTGATCTTTCAGATATTAGTAAGGAGTTCTTCACCTGTTTCTCTAAGTGAATATTATCATCGTTCACGGGTGATACCTCTAAACATTTCAGAAGATCAGTAGTTAACTATTTTGCCATGATGGGAATTATCTCAGAAATAAAACAGATTTTCTCATTTCAGACTCCAGGAAGGTAATGAGGAATTTCAGACTCCCAAAATGGATAGTAAATGGGATAGCAATATTAGGCTATCACCCATCTCAAGTGGTGAAGGATGTTGTTCTCCAAAGCTTCAGAACATGAGAACTGTTTCTTGTAAAACCACAGATGTGTGATTTCTCCTTTACTCACATGTGAAATGAACCAAATTTAGAAAGTGTAATAATGTGTGAAGTATTTTAAATAGCACTGTGTAATGTTTCCTGAGACAGCTAAAAATATTTTGTTAATCTTAAATGTCACTGAAGGTCTTCTGTCACTTTGCCTCTCCCTCTACCTGTGATTGCTGTTTGCTTTCCAGGGTATCTTGGTAAACCTCCCAGCATCAATACTTGATAGCAACAGACTTAACCTACATCTGTGTTTCAAAGATACTAAATTTTTATTTTCATAATCTTAAAAATCAAGTCTGGAAGCCTGAGGTGTCTGTGACTCTCTTACATGAAGTATTCCGGAGGGTGTTCTGGGGTAATAAGGATACTAAAGAGGTCATTTTTTTTGCTTGTCTTCAAGAACAAAAATTTGAGAATCCGGTCCTTCAGGATGGCTCAATCAACGCCTAATGTTCAGTCCCAAGTCCAGTTCTGACCCTACTGCTATGAAGGAGCCTGGGAGTTTCCCTGTAGTGTTGAGCCAAGATGACGCAATTAGTTCTTCTCTATGTGCTGGGAGATACGGCATGACTGGGACTTCTAGGGAAGGCTGAGTACCTGAACTGCTGGTGAACCAGAAATCCCTGGGTAGTACACTGATCTTCAGGTTCTATGGCTAATGAAATATACTGCATAGTAGGCATGAAATTACAAGTGTAGCTTTTAAAACCAGAAGTAGTTGCTGTATCTAATCACCTCTTTCTCCCGAATGTGAAGAAAACATATTTATTCTGCTAGCGACTTATGGAGATACCTAATTTAGAACTGACCGAGAAAATATGTTTATTTCCACGAAAATGAGAGTGTGTGTGACATAATAAAATCTCTGCAGCTTTTTTTGACTCTAAGCCATGGTAAGAAGTGGCAGAAAAGTAAATTTAAAAACCCATGATGACACACTAAGTTAAACAAAAAGTACTGCATAGAAAATAAAGAAGCATTATTTGATATTATCAAATAAATTCTTTTTTTTTTAATAGTATTTATAAAGTCTGAGTGAAGCAAAAATCAGTCATACTAATTTCTGAAACAAATCAACTTTAAAAAAAAAATTTATTTCTCTGAAGATCATTTTTTTACAAATATTAACAATCTTGCTTTTAACTTACCTACATAGTTATGTATTTTCTTCTCAACATACTTCCTTCTCTCTTCCTGCATTAATCTGAATTCCATTCATTTGTATTATGCAGTAAATGAATTTTGTATCTTTTACTTGGATTGCCCACTCCAGGGTCCTGGTGTCTGGAACTACTCTGTGGAAGATAGATGGAAAAGAAACAATATATTCTGTAAAGCCTGCAGGGCTTCACGGTCTACAAGTTAATTCCCAGGAATACAAAGAATAAATAAATAAATAAAAAATTACAAGGCAATAATTTATATACTGATGTTAGGAGTTAAAGTGCCTGGGCTGATCAAATGCAAAAATGCTGGCTGAAGCATAATCAATGGGTTCACAGAGTGATCTGATTGAAAGATTGCATCTAGAGACTGCAGCTTGGCTAAAACAGGTGTCTATGTGCTACTGCATAGCTGCTACATCTCATATGTTGAAAGCTTGGTGAAGGCAAGGACAGTCTTTCTTCATGCATTTGTATTCTGATTGGCCAGTGGGGTCCTAGCAGAGCTGAGGACTTCAGGTGTTTCTCTAAGACTGCTTTGTTGGCACAGAATAAGAAACTTTATGTGAGAGTTTTAATGCTAATAGATATTACACAATTTAAGAACTATTTTTCTTGGGACTATGTCCTACTTAAGTTTTCAGGTGAAAATCCTCTTTCAGACTGCTCCTTTACAAGCTTTCACTATGTATTCTTATCAAAACAAGTCTTTACAAACATAAAGCATTGTAAACCCACAGAAACAGACCACAGCATCCATTCAAATGCTGAAGTATTTCCTGTCGTGGAAGGCAAGGATGATACCAGCCTTTAGAGATTAAAAGTTTAGAGAGAAATAACTTGTTAGTGATCAAAAGTACCTAGTTTCCTAGATTCTATTCTTATGGTCACCAAAAATTAAATCCTCAGGTTATTTTTCTGTGATTTCTTCACAGGGTCTTCTTTTATCTGATTTATTTTTCTTTTATGTTCATGGCCATACTAAAATTATGTATTGTCACATTCTTGTCAAAGATATCCCTGATGGCATCTTCACCTAAGCACTAACAAAAAAACCCAACAAAACAAACAACAAACCACAAACAAAAACAAAAAAAACCCCACACCCCAAAAAACCCCAAAAAACCCCAACATTAGATGCTCCAAAAGACTCCAGAAGAAAAAAATGAGATCCTTTAATTATGTAAAGAATCATTAAGTAATTAGAAGATGACATGGTACAAGACTCAGCTGAGCAACAGGGGTTTCAGCAGAATTTGAAGAAATGCAACTATCATCTTATAGTTTTTGCTGACATTATGAAGCAGCTTTACAACCACTATTCCAGACTGAACATTTTTACAGCAAAAGTGGTTCTTCAGCAGTGCCTGTTCAATCATTAAGTCTCAGACGTACTCCATATTGAGAATGCACATAGCAAAGGTCACTTAATTTCATTATGTGGTGAATGTTACAGAGCTTGCTGTGGTCTCCGGGAAGTCCCAATCTCAGTGCCCTGAGGAATTTAAAGAAAGATATGCACCTGTTAGGTCTGTATGTAACTGCTCTATAAAGCTGACTAATCAAATATTTGCCTTTAAATATAGCAACAAAATAATCTTAACCTATTCTATTCCAAATAGAATATTAAAAACCAAAACAAAAAAATCAGGTAATTTGTATTATTTCATACTTAAATAAGTAACATGCTGAAATCCTGGCCAAGAATAATGCATAATAAAAAGCTTACAGTGGTAAAATAAAAAAGGTTAATGGCAAGCAAAAACCAAATATCAAAAGCTTTTCCATTATAGTTACTGAATTAGGTAATTTTCCCTGGTAGCTTAGAACTAGAATGCAGTGGTTTATCCAATTTATGACACATTTTCTTCTTACAATTACTAAAGTGCTATATTGCTCTCATAAATACATTTGTTATGTCCTATATATATTTTTACAATACCTGATCTAATCTGATTTATGATGAAATAATTCCACGAGATACAGTAAGCTTACTGTCCTCTTTAAATATCAACATTCATTATGAAAGCTTGTCAAGAAAGACCCTTCTTTATAACAATTTTCCTGTATGGAATGTATATTTTTGACTCCCACTGTGATGTCAGCTTGAAAATTGACTTGAAAATTTTGTGCTTAGAACATCTGCAGACTTCATGAAAAAATAGAATATTGCCCAATGACAAGAAACTCTCTGTTTCTGATTATTATTGTTATCCACTGCATTTTATCTCAGAATAGAAGACACACTTTCTTATGACTAACTCAAAAATGGTGCAGGCAGTACAAAAAGAATCACAGTAAAAATGAACGAGAATTATAGTATTTTATTTGCTGAAGTATCTATTCATCTATCAAATCCAAGCTTTGTAAGACACCTTGGAAGCAAACCAGCATTAGAAAGGTTTTTCTCATGAAGGTATGTAAATTGAATTTATGGAACAGCAACAGTGGCACAGATAGTTCAGGAGCTCACTATGTCAGCTTCATTCTCAACATACATTGGTGAAATACAGCTTTTAAAGAAACTGTGTTCTGTGCTGATAAATACAGTCACACTTACATGGTATTCTAAAATGTATTGACATTGAGAGATACATATGACTATATACTTAAATATTTTAATTCCCCTTTCTCAATCCTCATTCAGATGCCCTTCCTCATGAGAGCAGACTAATAAAACTTCTGGGAAAACAGAATATTGAGATCACAGAAGGTCAACTTCTGTCTCAGACACAGGCTTTCATTTTTAATATTTCAAGAAAGTTTAATTTTGATGATTGGCAAAATTAAAAATATTTCCTTTAAGACATAACTAAATGGATGAGGATAAAACAAAAGTAGCCAAGCTAACAGCATTTAGAGTTAATATTCCCAGATGCTGAAGTGACAGGGTTTTAAAATTCTAGGTATTAAAAAATAACCCCAAAGTTTCACTGACTAGCTAACTTACGCTAAGCATTTATTTTGCATTTAAGATCAATGTATGAGGCAATGTTCAAAAACTTAGTTACCTAACCAAACAGTGCAATAAACTTACAATATTGAACAAGCAAAGGGTTTACAAGCCACATTATGAACACTAATGCAAGGAGGAATTCATCACTCATCAGTCCCCGTCTTATCATCCAATTACTTAATTTTATAGTCTTTGCTTTCCAACATGAACTGGATTAGTTTTTGTTTAGATTTTCACAGTGAAGAAATGGTCCCTTTGTATTAGCCATAGAAAGTGTTCAGAATTTACTTAAAGTAATGAAGCAATATAATTCAGAGTTGTTAAGAAAAATCCCATAAGGCATGATTACATTTTTTTCTACACTTTATTGCTTTCAAATTATTACTTCAACTTTACGATGGCCTCATAAATGAAAAAAAAAGTGTGTATTGTTAATGGTTTTCAGAATATTCCTTAAAAAAAAAAAACAAAACAAACAAACCACCCTGTTTTTTACTGTCTTCTCCCTTGAGGAAAAAAAAAAAAATGCCCAGTCTTTTGGTTCACTAATGCCTAGGTGCATCCATTATTCCACAGCAGATGATAGTCTTAATTAATACATATTTCTATAATCAACTCAGTTGACCAAAAAGGCAAATTTCACTCATTTAACTGGATAATTAGAGCAGTGTGGGGAGCCTATATTTTCTTTTTAAAAAAACAGACAAATATACTTCACAGTACCCATACTGTTAAAAATTTATTGTTATTTTCTTCTGCACACTGCTCTGCATAATTCTATTTCCACTACATGTTTCTTGGAACAGGTTTTCCATACTCTAGAAACAAACTTAACAATTTGTAAGTTATAACAATAAACCTTGGGTACTTTTAGTCAAACAACTGTCTCAAGTGCAGACCCTTAACATTTACATTAACTTTGGTTTCATCAGATATGTATATGGTTTTGTAAGAAAGTACAGAAATATGTATAAATGAATTATAGCTCTGTATATATGTTCATATGAAAAGCTACATATAGGCAAACATAAGTTGCAATAATAATTTAAAAAATAATAAAATATAGGTTGACTCAGACTGTCTTCCTTCATATGTTTTACAGTCATCTTTCCACAAGCAAAAATATTTGTTTTCCTAGATACAACACAGTTCAATATTTTGAGACACAGCTCCAAACAGATATTTTAGATGTCTGTATATAATATATCTTCTGTATTTTGCTTTTGACTTTCAATAATTAATGAGAAATGTCAGTTTGACACTCAAGGTGAAAACTGTCATATCATTAATTATATTTATGATTTACTCCTTCTCCTGTCTAAGTCTTCATAGCAATGTGAACTGTAGCTTCCTGTTTTGTCATTGATTTTACACACACATACTGCTTTTTGTGACAACTGTGGTTGATACACAAAAATTGAGAAAAGTAAATAGAAAACTTGAGGTAGTTTTTGTGATGTGGAGTTGTATTGTTTTGGGTGTTTTTTTTTTCTTTTTAAAATTTGCACTGGTTGTTATTCAAAATGTAGGTATTGTAGAATTCATAGAATTATTTATAGAATACAGGCAATGTACACAGGACACCTTGCACCTACAGGCAGACAGAAAAAAACTGCAGAGAATTCAGATCATTGACTTTCCAGTTTCTGTAGCCTTTAAAATTTCGACCCTCTGGGACATGTTTTCCACTCGGTCTCTGGAAGAGGAAAGGAATCACTATATACACTTTCTGCTTTTAAAAGGTCCCAGTGACATCATTAAAATCTCTGAAAAGTTCTTTGCAAATAGCACTGCAGCCAGCTTGCAATTTAACCTTCATCCAAGCTTAGTAACTAGCTAGGTATGTGTCTAAATGCTCCCATTTCTTATCCAGCCTGGCCATCAGAGTTTTCATATTCATATAAATATTTTGCTGAAAGATATGCTCAGTATAAAGGTGCTTTATTCTGGTGTGCCTTACTCCTTTTCTGCTATGGGAACAGGTTACACCTCCTTAAATTTAATTAAATTGAACAAATGATAGGGCAGCTACCCTCATTTAATCACAATCAAGTGCAGCAATTTCAGTGCTGAAACAAGTTCCAAGTCTAATGAAGTTGAGGGAGGTGGTGGAGTCACCATCCCTGGAGGTATTCAAAAAACATGTAGATGAGGCACTCTGGGACATATTCTAGTGGGATGGTGAGGGTTTTTTTTTCCCTTTTTTTTTTTTTTT
>VWZY01009096.1:356381-392772 GCA_013399075.1 Chloroceryle aenea
TTTGTTTTTTTTTTTTGGTTTTCATTCGTGTGGTTTTTGGTGTGCTTTAGGGTTTCTTGTGTTTGTTTTTTTGGGGGGAGGGGGTGTGTGTTTGTTTGTTTCTTTGTTTTTTGTTTGGGAATTTTTTTGGACAGTTGGATGCAGTTATCTTAGAGGTCTTTTCCAACCATGAAAATTCTATGATCCTGTGTGAGGCCAAAAGTGCTGGTACTAAATGTGTAGCGGGATAAATTCAGCTTCACAGCATTCAACAAATGAATATTTTTCAAACCCTTCCCCACTACAGATAAGGTTGATAGGAATCCTACCACCATATTCAATGAGGCCAGAAGTTCACCTTGGGTAAACAAGCTTTCGGGAGAGAATCTATTTACAGAGCTATGAGTCTCCCCTTTCTGCTATTACTTTATCTCATGTCACTGTAGAGAGGAGATAAATTACTGTATGCTTTAAGTTAAGCTAATAGAGTAGGACTCTTTGGTACCTTTTATGGGTTACATCTTCCACTGAGATTTATGCCTTTGTCCTAACACACCTAGTTGTTTACCTCATGCAGATTAGGTTTATTCCTTTCAGTCCAGAGACTGACTGTTAGGTCTCATGCACCATGACCTATGTAATGGACAAATAGGTCATGCAGCTGAATGAAAACTCTGCCATCTACTTTTCAGTAAAATAACAACAATCATTCAGTGGTTAAATGATTGTAATTAGCTGATAAATTTGCATCTTTCTTACTGCTGATAAAAAATTCAAGATACATTTTCTGCTCAAGTATAGTTTGCAACCAAGCATGGCATACTGACTGAGAAATGGACTAAAACCATGAAGTTAAAAGCATGTGAAATACTTGATATCTCTAGAACATTTTTATCTTCTTACTACCATTGAGGAAATGTGATGAAGGAACTTTAAATCAAAGGGAATCTTCGTCTTGGATAGTAATAAAACCAGATAAATATTTTAGGAAAAAAAATCTATGAAAAATCCAGTTATCATAATGAAAAATATATAGTACCCAATCCCATCTACTGTGTCTTTAGGAAAACTAATTATCTCCAGCAGAAGATTCACCACCTCCCCCCACCCCTGGTGTTTGCTAGTTGATTTTTCAAAAATATGCAGAAACATTTGGAACTCGTAATTTTTCTGCTACCCATTGTTCTCATTGTCAGCAGGGTATTAGTTTCAGTATCCCAAATGCTTAGTGTTCAGGCATCCACACTAAATCAAGTCCATAGCAACTAATGGATCAGGTGCAATTTAATTAGCACTAATTATCTTGCATTAGCTTGAGACAGAGGAAATTCTACTCTTCCAGTCATTGCCCATGAAATCCTGTTTTCCTAGTGTCACTGCTAATCACTTAAATACAAATTAATATTTCAATTTTTAATAAAATAATTGTGTGTCTTTTAGCTCACCAAGGATGACAGCAGAGGCTTTTTGCATATTTTTTGGCACTCTTGGAGATCTGTTTTCTTGTAATTTGTATATTGTGCTTCTGACCACTGATATTAGAAAAAAGTAATTTATAAAAGTAATCTTTTAATACTCTTATTGAGGGCTGTCCAAATCCCCCAAGTTCCACAAGCACCAGTCCACCCCAGACTAATAACTCTTCAAAGATTGAAAATAAAGTTTGGAAAAAAAATGACAATTCAGTTAAGATAGCTATGAAGTATCATAAATAATTGTTTCATACTTTATCTTCCTGGTGCCAAAACAACAGGATGGGTTATTTATAACAAAATGTTGGCTATAACCCCTGTGTTATTTGTGAAAAACTTAATTCTCTTAAATGTAAGCTTTTAATTTACTTTTACAATGCATCTTTTTTTTTTTTTTTTTCCACTTCCTTTGTCTACAGTTAACATTTCCAAAAGCCATAATGAGTGATGATAAAGTAATCAATGGGGAAGACCGTGTAGATACACAGTGTAGTTCTGCCTCTTTCTCACCATGCCTATGACAGTTCTTTGAACATCACACTTTATGAGCCTGTACACATCAAGATAATTATTCCGTACAATGCATCCTATCCAGATAAAAGTTTTTTTCCCTACACGTTCTTTGTGTTACACAGTGACTATTAGTAATATAATCCTAAAATCTCAACATAATTCGAGATCCAGTCAAAAATGCTCTGGGTACTGTGCAAAACTGGACTACCTCTTATACCAAAGACCTTATAAAGGAAAAAACTGGTGTGGAAGAACTACAAGGTGTAAAGCACACCACAGGGGTATGGGACTGGATGGAGGGGATAAAGCTAATACCTGGTAAATGTGAGAAAAGAAGGTTTCTGGAGTAAAATGACACGTGAAGCAAATGTAGGCTAGTCCTGTTATTTTCCCAGGACACCTTACTGGCTTGTTTATAAAATGGCATGATGAGGGCTCACATGATAATTTTTTCTGCTCAGTCTCTTATTTGAATTGTGGAGACTTTTCCTGGGGAAAAAATAAACGTTCTGGTTTTGTCCCAGAAATGTTTTGTTTCAGAAAAGTAGATCAGGGAAATTAAGTCTGCCTGAAAACAACATTGCATTTGGCTATCATTAGTCTGGCTAATACTGAATTTCAATAAGGGGATGTATGTTGCATAAGGTGTGTTGGGAAACCTATATTGCACCTCCATTCTTCATGGCATCTTTCTTTTGACATGTTTCAAATTAGAAAAGGCTGAACATAGATTGCAAATGCATATTGCACGTTGTAATGCAGCTCAGCAGTCATTTGCAGAATTTCTTGTCCACTGTTAAAAAAGATTAACAGCTGGCAGAAATGTAGTATTATTCCAATCTAGCATAAGGGACACATTACTTTGTGTCTCAGAGACATGTTTTAACTTCATCCCATCTGTTTTATAGTAAACTGAAACCTTAGTAATTCAATTCAGGCAACACCAAATACCAATACTGTTCCAGTGGAGTAGATTAAATATGAGGTTTATACATATGTAGGGCTTGTTATGGCAGGTTTTTTGGATTTCATATACTTTCACATCTTTCGTAAGCCTTCACTTGCTATCAGACAACATAAATCTTTACACATTATTAGCAAATGTTTAGTAAAATAGGCACCAAATATCTAAATGGATAAAAAATATAAATGTATAGTGCAAGAAAACTAATAATATAACGATATGAAAATCACCATTTATTGAAGAAATATCAGGACTGACTTTGAGTCTTCTGTTTTCTAGAGATCCAGAGAGACAGTAAAACTAGAAAAAGAACCTCTCTCTAGAAGGAACCAGCAGTTTTCCAAAAGCTCAAGGTGCTTCCACCTGTGTGACTCAAACAGTACCAGAAGTATGACATTTTGATGACTCCTACAGGAATATGAAAGAGAAACGCTGAAAAAGATGGAACTATTCTGGAAACAGATGATGTTAAGTAAAAATAATAAAAGCAGAATTTAACATTTCCAAAAGCCATAACAAGACATGATAAAGCATGTGCTTTTAAAAAAAATGGCAAATAAGCCCTAAAAATAAACCCCTAAACGTCCTCCAAATCCCCAAAGCAAACAAAACTAATCCTATGCTTTACTATGAAAATTAATATTGAATTTGAAAATATAAACAATAATTACTCAAAATTTTAATTAACTCACACTTCGGTGGCACATAAGAGGATTAACTGTAGGCCTTCCTGAAATTTGGCGAGTTTCACACTTAAAGTAACTTGCTGGTCTTTGCACAGGGATTTTTCATCACAGCCTAGAAGCTTTGACTTTTTTAACAGGCATTTTTTTAACTGGGATATACAGCCAGGGGAATCACCCTCATGTAAAATTGGGGTGGAAGCAAAAGTTAGCCTTTATGCATGAACTCCAGCCCTTTACTCATCAGCACAAGAATCTCGCAAAACAAGCACACTGATTACTGAGAGGTTAAACCTCCTGTCAGTAAAAATGCTGCTCAAGTCACAACTATCAGCAGTTCACAAAGAACTGAGTGGAACAATTAAGAAATATAGACCCATTTTGGTTTAAAGTTTCTTTTTTAAATCAGCATGATCTCAGTGCACATGTTAAACATGGTACTGATAAACTCTTAAATACATGTGAATTCAACAACCAGTAAGTGATTTCAAAAAGCAAACATCATTCTGGTGTGTAGCAAAATAATTTACGATCATATTCAAGGTTTCCTGGCTTGATTGAATTAGTAGAATAAAAATTATCAGAATAGACTATTTTTGAGAAAGTTTCCTTATTTTCAAGCTAATGTTCAGTGGAGTAGGTTAAATATGAGGTTTATACATATGTATGGCTAGTTATATCAGGGTTTTTTTTGATTTCATATACTTTCATATATTTAGTAAGCCTTCACATACTATCAGACAACGTAAATCTTTACAAATGAAGAAAAGAAGAAAACAAACAAGATATACAGAGCCATGCTTATTAGATATGTGTTCATTTCTCCCTTTCAATTTGCAATCTTCACAACTAAATCTAGGATAAGCAGTTTCAATTTTTTAAGCTGCCAGTACTGATGAAAAAACTATATCAAATTTCAGACAAATGTCCTTAATTTCCATATATTTTATATGGCAATCTCTTTTTTGAGACGATTCTAAGATGTTCTGCTTCTTGCCTTTTAATTCTCTCTGTCATATCTCTGATATCAGATGAGAATATATTTCTTGGCACTACAGAAGTGTTCTACTGAATAATAAAAATGGTGGGGAGGTGTATTCTCCAACTTTGCTAATTCAAAAAGTAGTGACATTTTAAGTAATGAACTTTTTGATCCCTTAAAAGATGAGGAATATCTTGCAGAAGACATCCAAAAATTCCAACAACCAAGAACTAAAAAATGAAAGTTGGCCAAAAAAAAGAAACTTTTTAATTTTACATTCTGCTTTTTCTTATTTTTTCTTTCACTGTTTTCTTACTTTTGAAATCCGTATCATAATATTAATGAAAACAGAATTTTTCCTTTGGCTCACTGTGATTTTTTTTTCCTTTTTCTGTTTCAGTCATTGGAAAATTGTAGACTGGAAAACTAAATATAAACAAATGAATTTTCTTTTTTTGCTATGTTATCTGCTCACACAGGTACCAATTATTGGGGAGTATTTTGAAAGACAAACTTGAAAAGTTGTTGCTTACTAGCAACAAAAGAAATGCATATATGGAAGCAAAAATGATTTGCTTCTAACATGACCAGGGAACAGCAACGTTTTCCTGGCAAAATCCCAATTTTTACTAGTGTTTTTTACTTGAAAGTTGTGTAATTGAGAAAATCTCTGCCTTTAGTGATGGTGGAGATCTTCAGAAAATGCTGACACATGGTAATAAAATCATATGTCTGTGATTGACAGCATAATTACAGTTAAGTATTTCCTTTCTCTTCAGTGAATCCACTAAGTTGTTCATTTCCCATTCAGTAACAGTTCAATATCTGATCTTGGGTTTGCTTTCTTTTCTCTTTTGAGTTCAGAAAGACCTGTGCTGTCAACTGTCAAAAAAGCCTTGTGAGCTTCCCATCTTCCACATGTGGCACACACGCTTATCTCCCCACAGTAAATCAGTGCAAACACCAGGAAACAGAACCTACAAGCCTTGTGAATTCAGATATCTTCCATAGTAACAATAATGATCTTACTGATGTTGTCTGCAATAAATAAAGGTCCTAGTAAATTACAGTCATAAAGAATGATCAGTACAACTTGTTGTCTGGAAAATGTTGATTCTAACTACTAAATAATACTAAATATTTTCAGAACTTCTTGGAATATATAGGCCATCTTGAATCAATGCCATGATGCTTACATTCTTCTACAATATTGAATCCCATGCTAAATGCAACATTTGAAGAACAATTACTCTAATCATATTATCAGGTATTTTAGTTTATCTCTGTACTGAAAAAAAAAATAGTGCCTAATTATCAGTTTCCTTTGATTACCAATAAATATATAAATGCTGGCGCTTGAGCTCTGTTTCTGCTTCCATGTGGTTATTCTTTGTGACTGCTATCTCTTCCATCTATAATTGCATGAATAGAAGAAACATTATCAAATTTTAGACTATCTGTTCTCAAATCCTAATAGCATGATACTTGAAACTCCAAAGACAAAGAACCCGTTTGCAATACTGTAATTTACTGTGTTGCTAAATGAGTGAGAACAGTGAAGAAATTTTAAAAATTGTAGTCATATATGGTCCAAATGACAGTTCCTTAGCTAAGAAATCACAGTTTTGATTTTAAAAAGTCCATTGGTTTGTTAGGAAAACGCATGAAAAATTTCTTGCATTTTTTTCATCATTCTGTAGAGTGAAATAAAAAGGTAACAACAAGGGAAATATATATTACATAGTTGTCATTTTTTCTTATTTAGATCATACAGACATGCACTTTGTTTCTGAGATCAGAGATATGAAAAGTATATTTGATAGCACCCTACTGTTTATGATGCCGGAAAGAAAATTAATAGGAGATTATTTTTTATTTTTTAATTATTTTACTAGGACAGTTACGTATTCTTTAATATAAAGCATACTGTGTTCTGGCTTTTGTAATCTAAGATTTGCCACTATACCTTATGAAAGTTTAAATAAAAAAAATGCAGTTCCATTAACTAAAATTTGTGACTCACTTGTCTAAAGCCAAATGGAAATATAAAGGCAACCACACAGTTTCTAAAACAGAAATAGCTGACCTAGTTAGGAATTGTATAAAATATCTTTTCTCAAAATTTATATTGTGGACAGAAGGTTAAAAGTCACCCCCTTAAGATGTTAGGACAGTTCATTTCCATTCAGCACATTATATGGGGTTTTATAGGCAGCTTTGGGATGATACAGACTTAAGCATGTACTTAAGAGCTTTACTGAATGTTATGTCCTGGTGCAGTTCATGTTATGGGAAGATTGGAGTCTTTTGTATATGGATGAATGAATTAATGATCTATTTCTGGCAGGTTTATCTTGCACATATATAGGACACATGACTGGGTTTAGTGGCTGGTGCTACCCAAAACACCATAGCAAGGCCTTTTATGCTTTAAGACATTTGAGATCTTTTGGCACTGCAAGTGCTGCCTTGATGTACTCGTCTGTTTTCCCTTCCCAAATATGCATCTTGTCCAGTGTGTTAATGTAACTTTGAATGCCCCAGAGATGGCTGAGATTCAATAGTGTTGCATGCCTACACACCCTGTCAAGGTGAGGTGAACAAGTGATGGGATAGAAGTTGCACCAGCTTCACATTTTAGAAAGCACTTTGGGGTCTTTGCAGACAGTATGTCCCATGAAGTGATGCTGAGCAGCACTCAGGCAGTCTGGATGTCTGGGTATCAGTCAACATCATAAATCTTGCACTTCTTATGTTTCAAAATATAAATATGATTAATACTGATAAATTTTAAAGAGATATGTCAAACATTAATATCCTAGTTTTTTTCCTGCTATGGATTTAAGCAGTAGGTCTGGAAAAAAAAAAACAACCAACCAAGCAACCAAGCAACCAAGCAACAACAACAACAACAAAAAAATCCAACCCCAAACCCCCAAAGCAAACCAACCAAACATAAAAATACCCAACCAAAACCAAACAACAACAAAACTATAAACTACTATGTAGCATCTTTTTTTCTTGTGAATTAAAATATATCATCTATTTTTATATGTTCTTTCACATGGCTAGCTTGCAGGTGCAAAGAAGTGAAAATGTATTTGGTTGATGAACTTAGTTAAGACAGTTATTTATATATCACTCCACAGAAAAGCCCTATAAATGCCAAGTCTTCCTGAGCAGTTTTATTAAGCCACTTTTACTATGCTATTAGATGCTTTAAATATAGTTCTTTATTAAGGATATTTACTTACGTATTTATTTCATAAGTTTTTTAAAATAAAATCTTTTCTCCTCAACATCAGCAGCCTGTTCTGATATCCTTTTTGATACACATTTATGCCTGATTTTTTCCTTGAAATTCTTTTCTAAATTACAGTACCAGAATGAGAAAAAGTTATCAAATGTGAATGAAAAAAAAAGCTGAACCGCACCTCTTAGGAGCAACTCCTTGCTCATAGCAAAAAATCTCGGTATTTCCAGATGTAGCTGTGCAATTAATTCCCTATTAAGCTTCCTACTCTCTTTCAGCTTTCCATCGTCACAAGAAATATTTGTTAATCTTTCATATTAAGTATTAATTAATCAAAACATATAGAAAAAGAGGCTCAGCTCAGGTGACTGAGCAGTTGGTATTGCCTTCACAAAGAATAAAAGCTTTTGTGTTCTGTTAAAATCAAGGGTGATGACAGGTTCAAATAATGAATAGTCAGACACCAGCCTCCCTCCAAGCACTCGTGCTCTACCTGAACTGCCATGACTGACCCGCCAACTCTGCCAGCACTGAGCTGACTGTTCTTCCTTGTTTTCTTGCACTACCTTGGATAGGTCACTTTTGGTTCATCATGAAAAAGCAATAAAAAATTTAAAGCAATTTCAGTTTCTGAAGCAATGCTTAGGGAGCTCGTGTCCAAAACTGCACTCTAAAACACCTCTTCTAATCAGCTGCCTAAACTTAGAAGTAAATACAAAAGCTTTCAGCAGTACCAGAGCTGACCTTAGCTTTTCAAAGCAGTTTTGCAAACATGCTACTGATTTTACCGGCACTAACTGATATTACAAGGTTTAGCTACAAGTATATTATAAAGATACATAAATGGAAATTATAGAGATGAAAGGGATAGGTCTTGTCTGTAAATACAAAAGCTATTCTAAATAATAGTTTAAATTTCCCTAGAAGAGAGAGACAGAGGGAAATCCAGAACTTCTACAGCTTAGGGGAGGGTAACTTAAATCACATCTTTCCAGCATTTCCAAGGGTAGGAAGAGAGATAGTACAAACAATGTCTAGGACCAGAATTTTAAAAACATGAGTATTTCTGATTTGCTACAATTCCACATACCCAAGATTCTGCTTTTTATGCAGTTACTGTGTAGTGATAAAGTCCTCAACATCTAGGTAAGCATGCTCAGCCGTGGAGAGTCAGTGTCTGAGCATCTCTTATTAACCAATTCTTAAACACAATTAAAGATACTCTTCCTTCAATAAAGGCATTCAGTGTGCAGAAAAAGATGCCAAAGACAAAAGACACAGGGAGCCCCAGGGGTGCATCAAACACCTGAAGAGATGAATAAGGCTTAGGAAAGTATCTTTTATATTTTACCTTTATTCAATGGACAAGACTTGGGAAGCTACACAACCATAATCCCAATGAGATTTCTGCCCTTCAGCAACCACCTTCAGTCTCCTCAGAGAAGATTGTTGCTCTCTGTGATGTAAAGAAGACAAAAAATATTTTATATTAGGCATATAATATAAGTAGAAAACCACCAGGGTTACATGTATTGCAATACAGAGCTCAACATATTTCATGAGTCTCTGAGATACAGTCACCTGACGGAGAATGCACACAAGGGGTTTCTGTGCATGAAGGGCTCCATTTCTGACACTGTGCTTCAGACTTCAGTGATTTGTTTTCCAAAAACTAGATTTGAATTCTTTGATGTCAGTGCTGCTGCCAACATGACATAATATAATTAATTGGGAGCTTCATGCCAAAATAATCTATGCAGCTGAAGTCATAAACTTTCTCCAAATAGGAAATAGCTGAGAATTTATTTTGCCATAATGTTGCTAACAGTCTGCAGATTTTATTACCTAAGGGTATAACTCAAGCACCTAGGTATGAGGATGGATGGTAGTGTATCCACATTCCCCCTACAGCTAGTAGATGATTCCTGGCTTTTTGTATAGTGTTGGAGATTGATAATTTTCACCTTGTGTGAAGAGCTGAGTTCAGTTCTCTTTCCGCAGGCAACTTTGCAATTTCACTGCAAGACAAGGACCTAAAAATGAGATGGTGCAATGTTTAAAATCATTATTTGGCCTAAACCAAAAATGTTCACTTTGTTGCTTTTAAAAAAATGTTATGTAGTGTGACAGTGGATCTTAAGTTATGTCTCTGTTTAGGTGTTTGCTGAGCAAGAATGGCTAACCAAGTGCAGACCAATATCAATCAAAGCAGCACAAATATATTTTGAAAAGTAACTGCAGTGCCATTGACCAGTAAATATTATTATTTAGCCATGCTTCCATGGATTCTGCTTTATAAACGTTTATGGGAACAGAACGTAAATTGAGTTAATAAAGAGACATAGTTGATAGAATCTCAGCGTGTATGATTGAGCCATCAGTGGGATTAAGCTGTACCTAACATTCTTCATATCAGTAAAATATTGTGAATAAAAAAATATTTATTTTAAATTGCCTCATAAACTCAGAAAATTCAAAGATGAACCCACATAACAACCTAAGAAAGATAGGTAGAACCCCTTTGAAAGTATAAGTATGAAGAAACAGGGGTTATGTTTGGGTTTTTGCTTTTTTTTTTTATTCTTGGTTGGTTAGTTGGTTTTGTTTGTTTGGTTGGTTTTGTTTGGTTTGTTTTTTCCCTGTAGGAAATAGAAGTTTCACATTTTCTTTGCTAGGAACAACTGAATGTTGGATTAGAACAGTATAGTGAGTCATGGGTTAATGTGGGAAAGGACTGGCTAAAGATTAGGATTTGGAAAGCATATGGGCACTTCTCCCTTTTTGTGACGTGAGAAATAGCCTTGAGCAAATAATTCCTCTGCCCTTTCCCTCCTCTTACTGCAGAAGTGGAATATGACTACTCACATTTTATATGAAGTACCGTGTGGAGGACAATTGTGCTATAAAAGATAACATTACGACAGTATGACAAAGCCACCAAACATAAATACAGGCAAGGGCATTGAAATACTCAGCTTTATCCAATTTTTTTCTTCTTTTCTTGAAAGACATGTGGGATAACAACTACAAGATCTCCTGCCCGCTACGTTGACATTTCTGTCTAGACGAGCGAAAGGGTATTGTTATTACAGCACTTGTTTTTCAAAGTATTTCTGCAAGGATTTGATGGACAGATCATTGACATTCACTTGGAACCTTACAAAAGATGGGGACTGTGAATACTATATTTACTGTAAGATTTCACCATGAAATACTGTCCAAAGGAGCACTGGGGAACATTTTGAATACAAAATAAATGTGGTACTTTGCTAAGTCCAGAACAATACTGTACAATCCATTACTGAAAAATAAAACTACTGGATATTTAATCAAGATAATCTTCAACATTCATATATGTTTCCTAAGACTCTTTATGATGTTTTTGGTTTTCAAGAAGTAAGAATAATTTTCTGTACCTACATTTTTTCCTCTGAGAAAAGTTTAAATGGATTTATTTTCTTATTTAAAAGTATATCCTATACATTTTTGTAAAATGTTTACATCACTAAGCTTACTAGGCCTAGCTTACTTGTAGACTTCATTGACATATTTCTGACATAGGCAGGTTGCACTCATGATTGGATTTATTTTATTTACTGGGGTAGAGGAAATGTTGATGTTCAGAAAAGTGAAATTGTCAAACTATTTATAGCTTTTACTAAATAATTTGACGTGGAAATTATGTATCTTAGTCTTTGAGTTAGATGAAATAAGACTATTTGACCATCCATTTTCCATCCATTCCACCTATAATACCTGATAAAATTAAAAAAAAAATCAGAGTATTGCTTCAGGAATGTTAAAGTTGAATCTATAACTGTTCCAAANTATTTGGTGCAAATGGCACTTTTAAGGTGTGCTCTTTCAAGGTGTGCAGGTACTTGCTCACTGGCTGTTTAATAGTGAACAGGGGCAGTTTTGCTCAGATGATGGGCCTGTCTCCCACTAATTACTAGTCCCACCACAGCAAGACTATTGATGTTTAGCTGCTCATCTCCAGCACATTCAAATGCTGTTCCCATTGCAGTTCTTACTGCTAATGTTAAAGGTACTAATGTGTTTTTAATGTGATTCACGGTAACAAAGAACAAGTGAAATCAAACTATCTCTAGGAAAATCCCCAAGCCTATGTTCAGATAGCAGTGCATCACACACCCCCCAGTTTTTCCAGTGATTATTTACTGTTAGTTCTTTTTTTTTTTTTTTTTTTATGTTTTAATCCTAAGGGAAACTTTTTTTTTTTNGTGTATCCACATTCCCCCTACAGCTAGTAGATGATTCCTGGCTTTTTGTATAGTGTTGGAGATTGATAATTTTCACCTTGTGTGAAGAGCTGAGTTCAGTTCTCTTTCCGCAGGCAACTTTGCAATTTCACTGCAAGACAAGGACCTAAAAATGAGATGGTGCAATGTTTAAAATCATTATTTGGCCTAAACCAAAAATGTTCACTTTGTTGCTTTTAAAAAAATGTTATGTAGTGTGACAGTGGATCTTAAGTTATGTCTCTGTTTAGGTGTTTGCTGAGCAAGAATGGCTAACCAAGTGCAGACCAATATCAATCAAAGCAGCACAAATATATTTTGAAAAGTAACTGCAGTGCCATTGACCAGTAAATATTATTATTTAGCCATGCTTCCATGGATTCTGCTTTATAAACGTTTATGGGAACAGAACGTAAATTGAGTTAATAAAGAGACATAGTTGATAGAATCTCAGCGTGTATGATTGAGCCATCAGTGGGATTAAGCTGTACCTAACATTCTTCATATCAGTAAAATATTGTGAATAAAAAAATATTTATTTTAAATTGCCTCATAAACTCAGAAAATTCAAAGATGAACCCACATAACAACCTAAGAAAGATAGGTAGAACCCCTTTGAAAGTATAAGTATGAAGAAACAGGGGTTATGTTTGGGTTTTTGCTTTTTTTTTTTATTCTTGGTTGGTTAGTTGGTTTTGTTTGTTTGGTTGGTTTGGTTTGGTTTGTTTTTTCCCTGTAGGAAATAGAAGTTTCACATTTTCTTTGCTAGGAACAACTGAATGTTGGATTAGAACAGTATAGTGAGTCATGGGTTAATGTGGGAAAGGACTGGCTAAAGATTAGGATTTGGAAAGCATATGGGCACTTCTCCCTTTTTGTGACGTGAGAAATAGCCTTGAGCAAATAATTCCTCTGCCCTTTCCCTCCTCTTACTGCAGAAGTGGAATATGACTACTCACATTTTATATGAAGTACCGTGTGGAGGACAATTGTGCTATAAAAGATAACATTACGACAGTATGACAAAGCCACCAAACATAAATACAGGCAAGGGCATTGAAATACTCAGCTTTATCCAATTTTTTTCTTCTTTTCTTGAAAGACATGTGGGATAACAACTACAAGATCTCCTGCCCGCTACGTTGACATTTCTGTCTAGACGAGCGAAAGGGTATTGTTATTACAGCACTTGTTTTTCAAAGTATTTCTGCAAGGATTTGATGGACAGATCATTGACATTCACTTGGAACCTTACAAAAGATGGGGACTGTGAATACTATATTTACTGTAAGATTTCACCATGAAATACTGTCCAAAGGAGCACTGGGGAACATTTTGAATACAAAATAAATGTGGTACTTTGCTAAGTCCAGAACAATACTGTACAATCCATTACTGAAAAATAAAACTACTGGATATTTAATCAAGATAATCTTCAACATTCATATATGTTTCCTAAGACTCTTTATGATGTTTTTGGTTTTCAAGAAGTAAGAATAATTTTCTGTACCTACATTTTTTCCTCTGAGAAAAGTTTAAATGGATTTATTTTCTTATTTAAAAGTATATCCTATACATTTTTGTAAAATGTTTACATCACTAAGCTTACTAGGCCTAGCTTACTTGTAGACTTCATTGACATATTTCTGACATAGGCAGGTTGCACTCATGATTGGATTTATTTTATTTACTGGGGTAGAGGAAATGTTGATGTTCAGAAAAGTGAAATTGTCAAACTATTTATAGCTTTTACTAAATAATTTGACGTGGAAATTATGTATCTTAGTCTTTGAGTTAGATGAAATAAGACTATTTGACCATCCATTTTCCATCCATTCCACCTATAATACCTGATAAAATTAAAAAAAAAATCAGAGTATTGCTTCAGGAATGTTAAAGTTGAATCTATAACTGTTCCAAATTTAGACCTGGGGACACAGTGGTGATCCAATTCTTCCTAAATTCCCAGATATTTTTGCCTGTCTGTCTTTCTGGTGCATGCAAGGTTTGCCAACGAAAACAAAACCATTGCCATTCAGAATATTTCTCCACTTCAAGGACTGATTTAGAGAAAAGGACAGATTTGGCTTTAGTGGTGCAGCAACCCATGGGATCTTCTGGTACTGAGCTAAATGCAGTTTTAGAGATAACCTAAACCCTGTCATAAATTTCAGTTGCTTATTTTAAGAATCCCTAAATTGAAGAGCTCTGTGTGCAGGAATGCTATACCAGAGACTAAACATTTACAGAGCAGTAGCAACATTCTCAAAGTTAAGTCAATACTGAATAACACAGATTAAGACAATTTAGAAACGTCTGGTCTTTTAGAATTCTCTTAGAATATGGTATTGTATCATCTTAAATGGCCAGGTCTAGGATATGTCAAATATTATGGACTGATTATTGTGTATAAAATGTCATCCTTTTGTTATAAAAATTATGACTAAATGCCTAGATTGGCCTGTAAAAATAAACATATATATGAAATTAACCTTTAAGATATTGTGATAATCAAATATTTTTAAAATAGACCTTTGTCCTCTTGACCCTACTAATTTTAGTGTGATAAAAAAGTGTGAGCAATTGCTAAAGAATCTAGTCCCTGGTTAATTNATGAATCCTAAGGTACACTTTTTTTTTATTATGGATTTCTATCTCAGTCTGAGGAATCTACTGTTCCCTACATGAAGGGAGACACTGTAAAAATAAGCTGAAATTCCCAGCTAGTGTCAATGGAACAAGTATAAGTCAATTAAGTTTGTCATGACAATTTCTGACTGTAAAACATGTATTTTGCTAAGTAAAATTTTATTGAACTTGAATGCATGCATTTCTTGTTCAGGTGCAGAGGAACTGGTGTGAATAACTAACTACGGATGATGGGGGACTCTTCAATTTCCTAATTATATTTAGTGGTTTTTTGGTTTTTGTTTTTTTTTTTTCTTGCTAAGGTGCTGACAGTCCCCAGGCTTAGGTTTTGAAAAACTTAAACAAATTGGATATTAATCTAAGATCCAGATTCTTCCCTCCATTCATGATAAAAATTAGGTGATTGAGTGAACAGTCTCACCAAAAGCCACAGTGATGTTACAAGAGGGAAGCATTGTGAAATTTTAATGGCACTACTGAGTACTTTCAGTGCTACTTTTAAAGAACACATGGACTTCCACCAACCACCCTGGAATCAAAAATCTCACTTCCCATTGCCAAACTTCTTCAATAATACTGTAGTTATGTTAGTTTTGTGTTTAATGACTTGCATATAGCGTCAGATATGTTAGCTATTTAGATAGCTTTTAGCAATTTAAACTTTTCTCATTTGCACCATAAATGAAACTCTTGTGTCAACATAGGAGAAAAACTTAATTTCCATTCCAGCTGCATTAATATTTGCAGACTATAAATTTGAAATTTGCAATCGTCAAATGAGCAGCTGCATTAAGAAAGAAGCATATGTGAATATATCAGGATAGTTGAAAAATAGAAATTGAAAAATGTCTCAAACTCTCTAAATTCTCATTTATTTTAATTTATTCAGTCAGCAAGAATACAAGTTCTGGTCATATACGGACTAATTCCTGATTTCATGAAACTCTGAGAAGCCAAAATAACTCCATCTGTATCCCTGATATGGTCATGTAATTGGAAGCTGGAAGTGGTCCACAGTTTTAGTTTTGCTTTAGATAATCATTTTTAACTTTGGATAGCAAAACTTGCAGCCGGTAGCTCATGAGCTCAACAGCCCAGGCTGCTGAGCTACAGTCAGGCCCAGCTGACATGTAGTAACTTTTCATGTACATATTTTTATCTCCAGCACCTGCAAGGCTTAGCTAGGTGTGTAATAGGAGAGGTTTTGATAAAACTGTACTACCCTCACATTAAGGTCATGTCCATGAACAGTTATCAAAGGTCAGCTGATGCACAGTGGCTTCCTAAATTATGGCACTTGATCATGTGTGTAAGCAGCTCCAGAGTTGTGTTACCTGTCTTTGCTTCCTTCAGTTAACTATGCCCTCCGTCTCTGCTATGTGTGAAATCTGTGTAACAAAGCTGTAACTGTAACTGTATGTGAAAAAGTAATCTGAAGATTTGAACTCCATACCTTTTGTATGTCTGTAGACATTTCAGGAATGCTTAGTTTGAGTTCATTAGAATGAACTTTCATGACTCATGAATAATTTATTTTCATGGCCCAAAAATTAAGCCCCAACTTTTATACCTTGTATAAATTATCTCCCAGCTGTGCAGTCAGAAAGAATCTCTCCATTTTCAAACTACTATGGTACTACATTGATCTATCATATTTTGCTCAAGTAAGATGAAATGATCAACTCAGATGATCCACTATTTGCCTCGGGTTATGCCAGAATGATGGGAATGGTGTTTTCCATTCATCACAGATAAGAAGAGAGAAAGAATGTTCCTTTTCTGTAAAGATACAACTCATTGTGGATGGAATTCATACTTTGAAGAATAGTATAGCCTTTCAGCTACTGAAGTTAAAGGGTTAAAAGGGCACATATGCTTATGTAGTGATGTATCATTAAACCTGTGAACAATTTTAGCTCTTCTTTTTCTTTAGAAATAAAACAATCTAAAAACATCACTGAGGGACATTCCTTTAAGATATTACTTTGAAGTTTGAGCATGTTTTAATTAATCTTTATAATATTAGTTATAGAGTTTCTAGGGTAAAGAATGATTTCACTCAAATTCAAAATGACAAAGGCTTTTAGACTACCAGACCCACCTGCGGAGTTCTCCTGGTGTTTCCAAAGTCAAATAGTTGTGGATGTATAATTACAATGCCAAATCTACATTAAAGCAGGCTGATAAAGCTTAAATGGTGCAAAAATGTGAGCTCCTTTTAGAGAGTTCTGTCCAAATATCACTGGGTTTGATTAAAGAAAATTTTATTCTCATCAAACTTACAGGAAAATAAACTAAGATCTCCACATGCTCAGCACTCCAGCTTGGCTCTTTCTACCTAGTCACATTCAATCCATACTATAGTGAGATGTTCCTGGCAAACTAAGAGTATAATTTTTTGACACTTCAAAAATGCTATTATATCAGTATTTTTTCTGCTATCTCCACATGATTTTACAACTCTCTGAAATGGATCTGAAAAATAAGACACTATTTCATAAACAGGTTATCATGGCAGTGTTTCAGAGATGGGATACAGCTTAATTTTAAATTGATCTTGGGCGTAAGTAGATTATCTTTACCTACTCCCTATATAGTCAAAGAGGAGACATTATCTGTGTAAGACTTTTGTCTCATATACAAAATACCATGTACTCATCAGGTGATGAGAGGTGCATTCAGATGCCCTGCGTTATTTCATCTCTGACAATCTGACAACAGAAGTAGTACAAATTACTAAATTAGACCAGACATCTAATTTCAGGGAACTAAAGTTACAGGTGATAAATCTGACTCTCCATATCTATTTTCAGTCAATACCCATAAAGAGTAACAGCCATAAATTTTGTCTTACAGGAACATGGGCAATTACTGTTTAGGATTCCTACTGTAACTTGCCTCAAAATAAAAACTACATTTTGTCTGTATTAATTGATTCAGACTCCACTCTGTATACAAACCAACCACTCATTTTTCTCTTTTGGAATTATGTTTATTGTTTCTCAGTAAGATCTTTGCTGATGTCCAAACTGTGATTCAGTGTATTAATTACGTTTCTCTTCAGAAACAAAAAAAATAGACTAGACTATTTCAGTTGGAAGGGATTTAAAACAATCATCCTGTCAAACTACCTGACCACATCAGGTCAGACCCAAATTTAAAGCCTGTTATTAAGGGCATTATTCAAATACCCTTAAGCACTTGGAGCACCAACCACCCCTCTAGGGAGCCTGTTCCAGTGTTTGACCACCCTCTTGCTAAAAAATGCTTCCTAATTTCCAGTCTAAACCTTTCCTGGTATAGCTTTGAGCCATTCCCATGTGTTCTATCACCGGATCCCACTGGATCTAAATTAATACATGAACCTTTACATATTACAAATGAAACAATGATAAAAATAGTCCTTAGACTACTGAATATAAAGTCAAAAGAAAAAGTTTCCTATTGTCCTCCAATATTCCCAATCAAGAGAGATGATGTTGCCTACAATGTAAAGCCTGAAAGATTCAGAATGTGAATCTGAGCCTCCTAGTGTATCTTTGAAGGTTTTTGTTAAGGACACCAGAAGGAAAGAGGTTTGATGTTTGTGCTTTGTTATGAGTATGGAGGCTGGCAACATACTTTGTCCCCATGGCAAATGAGGAAATGGTGTCTTTTTCACTTGACATGGAGCTCTTCTCCCATTAGTAAAAGCCATAAAAATCAAAGGTTAAGTGTGCATGTACCAGAAGAGTATGCACTGACTGTAATTAGAATTTAAGGACTGACAGAACAGGAGTGCAGCACATTGCACTGCAAGATTAAGTACACATTTCAGAGTACTTCTACTTATCATCCTGCTTGGCAGCAGATGGAGGTGTGGGACAGGTTACTTTTGGTTTCGGTACACCACAATGGAGTAGGCATAGCAGTCATCAGAGAGCTCTGAAGCATTGCACTCAGCAGTCGTACCTGTGTGCTGGAGCAATACTTTGTACCACTTCAGTTCATAGCTTAGTCTTAAACAGTGGCATTGCCAAAAAATTTCATAGGTGTTTATTTTCCCTCCAGACAGATAATTAATTACCTTTCATTGATAGATTTATACATAAGGACATGCGGGTTTTTTTGTTCATCAGAATACAAAGATAAAAGTCTCTGTAAAGGTTTGAATTCTTTTTATACATATACTTTTAGCATAAAGATTCATGTAATCAGAAGATATTTACACATACACTCATCTGGATACATAGAGGAAGTAAAACATTGCTTCACTTGGGTTTTCAGAAAGGTTTTTGCTTCTGTTGGATGGTGAAGGAAGGTTTCTCCCTGTTCAGGCTTAGCATTGGCCTACAGTTACAGAAGTGGAAGGTTCATGACTTTGCCTTTTTACTAGGTCCATAGATATCATTTGTCCAGTCCCAAAACAAACTATTGAATAAGGAATGACAAACCTAAATGGATTAGGTGTGGTCTGTGGAAAATCTAGGAAAGATATCATGTCACTTTATTTATAAGAGGTTAAAAAGAGAAGAAAAATGTTTGTTTGACTGGTTCCCAAGAGGTTTAACAAGGCTTTTCCACAAGGGCAGGTCCTGACATCTCAGCTGGTGCAGTAGTGGTGGGACCAGTGCCAGGAAGGCACTTAAAGTAGAGCTACAGCACAAATATAGGGCTATCTCCCCTCTGCCAGAGAAAAGTTAACCATTGCATTCTGCATGGCCAGATCTACCAGGAATCCCCTTGTAGAGAAACTAATGCTTTATTTTCAGAAAATAAAATATCTGAAGGTAGCAGTGGTGAAATGTTCTGCCTTGTTTGAGCTTTACTGCTGCAACACAGACTTTACCCTACTTGAATTTTGTACTCATAAAGGAATACATAATAATTCTTAATGACAAAGAGTGAGTACCCCCTTAAAAAAATAATTACTAGGAGAAGGATATGGCACAGAGTATGAAACTGTATGGAGAGAAGATAGTCTGATAAAAACCTTCTGTCAGAGAAGTGATTTAGGTGTTTTACATGTCACCTTGAGCTTTAATTTTGACTAATAAACTCAAGGTGGATTTAATTTTTTTTTCAGTAGCTAGCACAATTTTTTTGTGTTCTTTTTACTGAATAAGACAAGAAAAATCTTACATCTGGGTTCTGAGGTTCTCCTTCTCATGTCTCATTAAAGGAAAGAAAGATAAAAATGTGTTCCTATGCCAATTTTGTGATTTCTTTTACTTGGCTTTACATTACACTCAGTCCTAACAAATTCATCATGTCTTGTACAGGAATTTACTACATTTACCACCTCATAAAAAAAACATTGATATTAATAGGTAAAGGGAATTAATTAGGTCCTTAAAAAACTGTGTGATGCTATTTAAGGCACTGTGGAATAACCAAGGACATTGGAGTAGAGCTCCCAGCAGAAGCACCAGAGAAGCTTGAGGAGACTGCAGCCCTCTGGAAAGTTACCTGTAGGCCAGGAAGGATATTCCAAGGCATTAATTAGGCACCTGAATTCTACCCAAACTATATTTACCTTTGTAAAGTAAAATAGCAGTTCAGGCTAGAGTAATGAAATAGATACTAAAGTGAAACTATGTGATAGCATTGCTATGTAACATTAGTATTTAGATGGAAAAGCTATTGAATCTATTGTGTTTATTGAATTTCATAAGAGGGTTCATTATGAAGCATAGGATGAATGCTAGAGCTAACACTGCTTTACAGTAAAGCAGGTGCCAACAAGAGATTGGAATTCATGCTATTTTCCTGGATTTAATTTTCTTGGTTTTACCTTTCAAAAGAGAGGTCAGAGCTACGCTGCTTTGGCAATGTAGAGTGAGGAGGTTCTCCTTTGTATTCATCAACTAATTGGCTAATACAAACACGATGAATTTTTCTTCTTCAGGATAGGTTTCATCCTTTCATGGATTTCATGGTTCATCAGTCTAAAGGGGATGCAGATATATATTTTCTGTGTACCTGGAGAGTATACCTGGCTGTTTTGCAGTATGAGTACCATCTGCTCCATCAATCCTGCTTTGAAGAAAGAAACTGAAGTTTACTGGACTGAAGTTTCCTGACCTACAATGGGGACAGAGATTTTGCATATAGCTGCCCATACCAGACAGGTCCTAAAGCTCTTTGGGTGCATCTCTGTTAATAAATTAAGACAGACACTGGGCAGAGGTGTAAAAGCATCAGTCTGGCCAATATGTTTCTATACTGACAGATGAGTTCCTGCACCATTATAATATGGACAGTCTCTCAAATGACTCCTAGGTAAAATTTGGGAACTGGCACAGACCAAAGACCATTCCCAAGGGCAATTTATAAGTAGTTGCCCTGTCACAGGACCTAGTAAGGACTGATCATGGCACCTCTGGCCGTAGAAGCAGAAAGCATATCACAGAATCACAGAATCACAGAATCCTAGGGGTTGGAAGGGACCTCGAAAGATCATCTAGTCCAACCCCCCCTGCCAGAGCAGGGCCACCTAGAGTACGCCACATAGGAACATGTCCAGGCGGGTTTTGAATGTCTCCAGTGAAGGAGACTCCACGACCCCCCTGGGCAGCCTGTTCCAGGGCTCTGTCACCCTTACAGTAAAAAATTTTTTTTGAACATTCAACTTGAACCTCCTATGCTCCAATTTACACCCATTCCCCCTTGTCCTATCACTGGTCACTACTGGGAAAAGCCTAACTCCATCTCCCTGACACTGATGTTGTTTTAGTTACAAGAAGATATTTAACTCCTGATACCACTCCACTCATGAATGATGAGCCTTAAAGGAGACACATTCAAAATATTCCTTTTTTCTGCCAAAGCTGCAACATGTTTTGAGAGTGACTGTGCAATGATCTTCTGTCTTTATATACATAGATTTATCTTTTAGGATCAAAAGCAAGCTATTACAGTCACTTAGTGCTGATTTAACGAGTTGCTGTAACCTTCACTTCCCCACATCAGTGGAAAGATTCTCATGAATTTCATAAACAGGGAACCATGTTCCATACAGCACAGAAAGGTGCAAGGCCCAGACAGTTCTTCAGGGGAAATATTCTTCCCACTGACTCCAACAGGAGAAAGCAAGCCCTAGTTATACATTTCTAATAAACCAAGGTCTAAATACAAGGTCTAACACAATGAACTGGATGTCTCAGATCACAGGTCAATATATTGGCAGAAGCTTTTCATCTCTAGTTCAGAACATAGTCATAATAAACTTTCTTTTTCATTTTAAACTTTTCTGACCTAACCACAAATCATGCCAACTGGGTAAATTGAACTGCTAAATCTGTCTCTTTTGTTATTATACTCAATTGATTAGTTCTGCTCATCTCCAGGGGATGTACATTAAGAAGTACCTCTTTGGTAACTATGTGTAATCTACTGTAAGTTAAAAATATTACTGAGCAGAAATGCAAAATTTTCATCAGATTCCTTTCAGCAGTACAATAATTTTTTTTCCAGGTTCAGATGCAGTCATAACCATTAGGAAATGATTTCTCATAAGTCAACATGTCTTTGAAACGTTTATGCATTTTTTCTTTCAAAATTAAGGGTTGGAAATGCTTTTCTACAGTGGGCATCAAAGCCAGTTGACTCATAACCACATCCTAGGTGGGGTGATGATTAGGACTCAGTCAGTAAGCTGGCAGAATAAAGAATTCAGTGACAGGAAAATTATTTATCTATAATACTGACAAGATGGTTCTTTCCCGTGGTAACTTCCCACTGGATATTTGAAAAATTGAGGCACATGAGAATTGATGACGGGAAAAGGACTCATGCAGTAACTCTGTTGTATATGGTAGAAGTTTCCTTGCAGGAATGACACAACCTTAGCATTTGCTGCTGTTCATGAAATCAAGTACTGTGCATGAGATATTCTTCAGGACATGCTACAAAGCTCATGTTATCAACAGACATTTTGAAGACTGGTTTTGAAAGCACTAGAGAGAACTGCAATCATTATAGTAAGGAATTACTGCTGAGGTGGGGAAAGAAAGGGAATGAGGTTTGTGAGGTATTATCTGAAATTTCTTCACTTTGATTATAACTGTATTTTCTTGAGAAACCCTTTTGGAGGCCTTTATAAAATCAAGAAAGCATAGAGAAAGAAAACCATAGATTGGTTAGGGTTTTTTTGCTCATAGTATCATAGATTGACAGTAGTGAAACTTGAGAAGTTCAGCTCTAGTTCTGTGATGAAAACTGGCCTTACTTCACTCTCACTTTTCCATCTGCACTATTTACAGCTGCGGTTATTGAAGCTTTCCAAACATACAGTTGCAGAAGCAGCTGTTCTGAAGAAACTAAAAGATGTTACAGCCTCAACTGATGTCCCTAAAAGAAACAGTTAAAAGAAGGACCCAGTTATCAGCCAACGTAGCCCTCAGGTTATTCCTGCCTCCAGGCTGCTCTGAATTACTCCAACCTATAATGGGACTCTAGAAGTCAGAATGTTCAAACTAGTATTGCCAAGCACAGGGACATGTCAAACCATCTCTCTTCAGCATTGCAGTCATTCTTGTGACAACCTATTCCATAATCAACAGCGATTGCTGTGTGGAAACCCCTAATCAGGAATGAAATTATTTTCCTTTCTGCCTTTGCTGCTGAATGAGTGTGTGGGAGTAATGACAGAGAAGTCTTGCCCTAGGATATTGTACAGTTCTGCAGATTCATGACTTATCAGCACAGAACACACAAAAAGAAGCAAGCTTGTTCTGGAGCAGGAACTCTGTTCTCACTCCTTTGTTAAATGAGCATATCAGGTTCCTAATGCATGAATTTCAGTGGAAGATCACCTAGGGTCAGATGGACACTTACATTTCTTTTGCCACTGGAGTTACCTCACATCTATAGTCAGCAGCATCCATCTTGGCACTCATTTGCATCAGCAATTCCCATAAACAGTGTGGGAAACTTAACCGTCAGTCACAATGATGATCTCAGCTCTCTGGAACCTCATGCATGTGAGGCCAAGAGGAGAAGTGTGCAACTCTCACACTGTGCTGGCATCACACAGTTGGCATCTACAGCAGCATTTTTTTCAAATCTGGAATGCAATTTTAAAGCTGTGGTAGGTTGACCTTGGCTGGATGACAAGTGCTCGCCAAGACACTCTTTGGGTCCCCCTCATCGGCTGGACAGAGGGAGAAAAATACAACAAATGGCTCATGGGTTGCGATAAGGACAGAAAGATCACTCAGCAATTACCATCATGGACAAGACAAACTCAACTTGTCATCTACCTGCTCTGGCCTGGGGACCTCTGTGGGCTGCAGGTGGATATTTGCTCCACTGTGGACTTCCATGGGCTGCATAGGGGCAGCATGCCTCACCATGTTCTTCACCATGGGCTGCAGGGGATCTCTGCTTCAGCACCTGGAACACCTCCTCCCTCTCCTTCTTCACTGACCCTGGTATCAATAGAGTAATTTCTTTTACATATTCTCACTTCTTTATTCCAGCTTTTGTTGTGCAGAAGTTTTTCCACCTTCTTAAACATGTTACCACAGAGGTGCTACCATCTCCGCTTCTGGGCTTGGCCTTGGTCAGCAGCAGGTATGTCATGGAGCTGGCTGGCATTGGCTCCATCACACTTGGGGGAAGCTTCTGGTAGCTTCTCACAGAAGCCACCCCTGCAGGCCATCTGCTACAGATACCTTGCTTCACAAACTCAATACAAAAGCAAACCTCTGGATCCTGCCTGTGTACTCAAGAGAGGTCTCAAAGCATACAAACTGGATTCCTGTCAGATTAAACCAGACCATAAAATGAGGAACAAGGGAAGCTTACTCCAGCCATGAATTAACATTTGATGAAGAGAAACAGACAGGAGGAAGTCTGAAGGAAACCCAGTGAAACAAATACAGTGTGTTTATCAGGTCATCAGCACCATGTCTCTCCATATCTGATCCTATTGCTCTGTAATTCTTGCTAATTCCAGGAGACAGCTCTTGTCAATGGATATCCTCTGGTTGTCTTTCCCTTCTCTTTATACATATCCACGAACCTAAACAGGACAACACCATCCCTCATCCCTCCTGTCACTCACAGACAAACTTTCCTTCTGCTGGAAGCAACCAGACACAACATATGGGCATTTTTATTCCAGAAAATATTTCACCAAAAGATATATTTCTTCTCAAAATTGAAAAGTTACATAGGAAACATATTATGTTTTAGAAGAAAAGCTTAATTCTGCTAACTCGTTTTTGATCATTTAAATAGTAAAGTTGAAGCAGTTCAAAATATTTTCATTCTGCTGGCTTATGTATTTCAATTTTATGTATTAAAACACTAGTTTTACAAGACATGGATATGAGAAATATTGTTGTGTTAAACATGAAGAGAATTCACATTGAATCATGTAACAAACCCCAAAATGCTATGAACTTACTGAAATGAAGTCTTTCCTCTGCCTTTTCATATCAGAAGAGGTAAAACTAGTTTCAGTTAAAACTGTAGAATTTTTATTCAAAACACTATGTTTTGAGAGACCAGAACTTTGTATTCTCTTTATTTAACACTAAATGCACTAAATAGATGTTTTCACGTCACCTAATTTAGTTTATTCAATCTTCTTCTTACTTCAAATGTACTTAGAAAATTTTAACTACCTCTCTGAAGTGTTTACACTTCTGTCTGAGCAACAAAATCACTGTTCAAATTCCTTTATCCAGTCCATCATTTTCTCTGTTTCTTCATCACCTTCTTGCTAGAATTATTACTGGGTGCCACTGAACTGATGTTAAAAAAAAAAAAAAAAATGCTGTATGACAGAGATCTGACACATAATACAGCAGTTTTGAATGTTTAATAAAATTGGAGGGGTTATTATTTTGCTTTATTCTGCCAAACTTTCATCAAAGGTGAGGCCATTGGGCAAGAATAAATGTTGTTTAAATCACCTCTTAATATAAACTTTGGAATTTCTCAAGGCTAAGTGAACTTCTTGAACTAAAACTACAGAATGAGTTCAAAAGAGAGAATCCCTCCTATGAAGCAGTAAAATAAATAGATGCTGACCATTTTTGAACATCTGTATTTCCTGCAGCTGCCTAATTAGATGTTTTTTGGATGTTAAGATAGAGGACAGCTTTATTTGAAGCAAAATTCAAGGTCAAAATATTTGTTTAATTCTATGTTAGGACTAACACAAAAGGTTAGTGAGGCAAACATGCAATGAAGAGCTCAGATTTCCAACATTTTGCGTTTTATGACTTGACACTGGTTATACACTGATGGTGGTCTGTTGAACAAAGATAAGGAGCGGGAGAAATATAACTTTCTAAGAACTTTAGTTGCTTTAGAAGTTGGCAGTCTTGTGCACTCCACTTAAGCAGTTAAGAGAAGACAAAAGGGTGTGAGAGGAAAGGGAACAAGGCACAGATGAAGACATCTCATATGGTATCCACCAGATTGCCTGTAGCTTTGGGCTTTTGAAATGACATGTTTCAGTTTGATTTGTTTTGGTTTGATCTGTGAAGGCAGTAGTAGAGCAATATTTATGTACTAGTAATTACAGTATTCTATTTTCTTCCCCTCCCCAGTAGCACAGTTATAGTTTATATAGTCTGTCAGCATTTCCATTACAAAGTCCATTTTTCAGAGGTCAATAATTCAGCTAGTTAAGAATGCATCAGCTCAAAACTTGATAGACAAGTTGTCAAAGTCTCTTAATTCACTTTTTATCCCCATGATGGAAGGGAAACATTTGTTGGGGAGCTTTTCTTGATAATTTATTACACTTTTTATTATTATTTATTTAGGGGCTAAACTTTGGGTTTGCCTCTGAAAATGTAATGTTGCAGATAAATTTTCACTAATGTGGGTTAAGCCTTTCAAGATTTTTTTAGAGTAGAACTAAACAGACAAAATATCCAGATAAAAACACATCTACCAAGCAGTCAGTGCAGAGTTTTTATCGTTTTTTAGAGTGCAGAGTGTATTTGTCCTAGCTGCTGCCCCACTGGTAAATGGCATGCTATAAGTCTTCTAAAACCAGCATATAATGCATAAAACAAGGAGAATGAAAGGGATCCCATTCTCAAATTATGCCATTTGGTGCAATTCCATCCAAGTGCTGAAGTTGTTTGTGTCACTCTGTGCCACTGGAAATTAAATTCCATGCAGGAAGCACAAGTGAAAATGCTTCTGTCACTCTTTTCGGTTCCATTAGGGACCCATGAAAGTATGACTCAAGTGAAAACATCATTGATATCTAAGCTTTCTTATTACAGTAAAGGTGTACTTTGAGAAACAAGGATTTATTTCTACCACATCTGAAGAGACACCTGGAGCTAGCAATGTGATCACTGGTTTTAGTCATATTTGCTACAGGATGGTAAGGACTCTCTGAAAGTTGGGCTCCCTTGTATAAGCACACCTTTTTATGCCAAAACATTTTCAAGCACAAAGGGATATAGCACAGAAGCAGTGAAAGGGTTTTTTTTTTGTTTCTCTGCATTGACAAAGAAAAAAATCAATGCAAACGTACAAGAAGCATTTCTTTTCTAGGAAGCAATAACATTGTGGTGTTATGACAAGGGAAAGAGGACAGATGACCCTTCCAATATTCCAAGCAAAGAAAAAGTCTTTGATCCACTTGAAGGGCACAGATGGAGTTCCTTTTCCCATGACCCCACACTACAGTGTTACAGGAAAAGACAAGCAGGCACAGACAAGAAGAAAAATGAAAGAATAAATTATTGTGTTCTATTGCAGACTTTTCGTCAGTAATTTAATGCCTGTATACATTGTGGTTATTATTATAAAGATATTAGACAATAATAGACTATGTTGCACAGTGAAACCATGAAATAGGTGCTTATTTTGCAATTCACTATCATTTCCAGAAAACAAACCAAAACAAACCAAAACAAAACACCACAACCAACCAACCAACCACAAAACCAAAAAACAAACCCTGAGAAAGGCCTTTATAAATTAAAAAGAACAGGAAGAAGTGCAAATAAACAGAGACTGAATTTGTTGTTACTAAATGCAAAGAAAAAGCTCATATGTTTCACTTATAACTGTATACTAAAGGCACATCTAATCTTCTTTCCCCAAAATTAGCTTAATTAGACAAACAATGCAAGTCTGGATTTTTTTTTTTTCCCAAATGATTTTAACTTTTACTCAGCCTTGAAGAGCCAGTTTGCACATTCACCAAGATGCAGTCACCCAGAGGAACACTGTCGAGCCTTAGAAATATTGTGCATCTGCTTCTTGAGCCAACCAAAACTCTTTCTATTCTGCACTTTCTCATTGCAATAATGTGCTGCCACACAAGAGCTATAGGACTTCAGGCAGCTGGCAGCCTTCCTCAGAGCCCATCTGAGCATTTTGGCATAGAATTTATTAACGCACTATCAGCCAGGCTCGCCCTTTGTGATATGCTGTAACTCACAGAAGAGATGGAGGTATTGTATGTGAGCTATATGCAGTAATGTGCAACGTACAGTGATAAAACAGTAAAATGTACAGTGATAAAAGTTTCCAAACCTTTCTAACCCCCATAGCAAAAGAAGGCTACCACTGCCAGATGTGATTTAGCCTTCATATAGTTTTATTTGAAAATTGTATAAATATGTATTCATATTTACTTGTGGTTCTCATAAAATGTTAACTACAAGTAATCCGGAAAAAAAAAAGCCTCAACATAAATGGTTTCTTTTTTTTTTTTTTTTTTATCCAACAGTTGCTAAAGGAAAATGCCAATGAAATCTATGAAACATTCATGTTTAGTAAATGCTAAGGGGAAAATACCCAAATTAGGTCCAGTGCTATTCCACCTCAAATAAAAATCTTTAGATGGTATCACAGAAACCAAACTGTCATAGTTCAGCTGCAAAACCCCAGTGAAGTGTCAGAGCATATTTCAAAACAGAAAAAAAATCCTTCTGTAGTTTGACAGTGTTAGTTCACGTCAAAGCATTTTGGTCAGGAAGTTCCATTCTGAACAGGATTTTGTTACTCTTTATAGTTCATATTCATGCTGTGCAGAATTTATAATTGTGGAAAGTATGAGCCTTCTCTGAAATTGCTAACCAAAACTATTTTCCACTTTGAATAAGTTATTCTCACTTAGCAGTAGTATCTGAAAATGTATGTATAGAAACATAGCAGTGTCTGGGTTGGAAGGGACCTCTAGAGGTCACCTAGTCCAACCCCCTTGCTAAGAGCACGGACATCCTCAACTAGAGCAGCTATGTAATCTAGGAAGTTGTTTAGCATTTTTCCCTGCTCAGTGGACAGAAATAGATCCTTGCTCTTAATTTTAGCTTCATAATACTCTTCCCTTATGAAAGAATAGATTTTTCTTCAGTGGTAACTGACTTCTCAACTACCAGAGAGTTTAGATTAGGTGCTTCATTGTAAGATATGTAAAATTACATGAAATTAATCACATGTCTAATTAGATTGGTTTGTATTAACTTTGTTCTTCTGATCACTACTTGAGAGCAAACATGTTCCACATTTCAGTTCCACAGTATAAACTTGTGGCCAATGGATTACTGCTTCATCACTTTGATGCCACCTACATCATTCATGCAGATTAATAGCTATATAATTCAAAGCTTGTTGCAGATGTCCAATGACATTATCTCAGGTGTAGCCCACATCTTACACCTACTTTGGCCATGCCAATGGTCCCTTTGCTTGATGTGACCAGGGAACAGTATGTTACTCTAAATGTGCAAGTGAACACAACATCAAATGTAACAAGTTTAACACGTCCAGGGTACACTGGACTCACCAAATGCACAATCTGTACATGCACAGTCCTGATCATGTGAGATTTCCAGGTATACATCCTAGTCTGTTAGAAACTAATCTAAGAGGCTCTACTATCAAGACGATATGAAGTGCATTTTGTGCGTCTAAGGGGTATTAACCAGCAAACAGGACAGATTTGGCAGTTCTATTCATGTACAAATTCATAAATTACATTTTCTTGCTCAAAAAGAATTGACTTAAAGGTAATTTATTGAGTAATGCAGTTGTTCAAATATGGGGCAAATTTCTATGTTTGAATAATAATTATTACAATGCTAACAAGTCTGTGTAACATAAAATGAAATAATTTATTAAAAAAATCCGAGGTTAATCAAGCTGAAGACTATGTCTCTGAGCATGGCCAATGATGTTTAACAAGTCACATGAAAACCAGATCAGAGGGTGAAACTTCAACACCTTCCACCAAGTTGTAGCTCAGTGATTTCATCAGTCAGAGTTAATATTAATACCCTTATCTTTAAATGCACATTTATTGGTCAAATTGTGACATAAAAGATTCACTGAAGATGTACTGGGTTGCTTTCTGCACACAGAATTCTTCTAGTGTTTGTTTCCACACGTTGCAAACTGTATTAGTAGTAAATGAGAGAGAGTTTGATAGTGAAAACTCTACTTGGGGTAAAGAAAGCAGGAGCACAGCTTGACTCCAGGTAGCACTTCCTGATTTACGGCACATAAAACATTGCCCCAGGGAGAACGAGAACATTCATTTCTCTAAATTCAGATAAAACTTATTGATGCTGTCCTAAGCTTAGGTAGCTTCAAACCTCCTCAGGCAGTGAAAAGTTTGTGCATATGAGGGTTCTGACCTTTAGAATACTGGGGAAAAGAAATAAAACTATTATTCCATATTTCTGAGAGGAGGAGAGATGAAGGTGTGCATTTTAGTAGCTGAGCAATACCTAACACTAAGATGAAGGTTTAGAAAAGAGCAGGAACTGCCTATAAAAATCTGTTACTCCATTTTCAGCTTGTAATGCATTATCTCTAGAGTTTCATCAGTGAAGATCTGCTTTATTCATTAGTCAAGGAAAAGCTTTGCAGTGTTTTTGTGGTTAGATTCCAAGTACAGTTATTGCTTTTACACTGACATGCAAAGTCCCAAACCAGGACATCCTGGTCAAGATTCTGAATATATTGTACTCAAATCTGTAATAAAGATAAAATCCTGCATAAAGGATGTTATGAAACTATTTGCTGTTGAGACACAGGTTATATTCCAAGGCTACTGTAAGCAACAACACCTTTCGAATTAGCTCATTTCTGTCTGACTCTATTCTGTGCTGTGCTGCAACTGTGCTCTTACCTTGGGACCTCTATCTTCCTTTGACAACATACAGGATACAATAGTTAGCACAACTGTTTTCTAAAATGGTCACAACCCATTGCTCCTGGGTATGGTAAAGCAACTTTCCTCCAGTTTGGAAATACAGGTGCCTATGGATATTTGCAGTGAGAAATTCCAGTGAGATAACAAGGCAAAGTCCAAAGGAGAGCTACCACCTTCCACCTGACTGTTGCTGCTTCTGCAGATCCTTCCCGAAAGCTCCTTTTTTATCTGTAACCCCATTAAAAATTGCATGGTGTGTGGTGACTGCCACTTCCCATCATGTTCTTATTTCTGCCTTTTGTCCTAATGATGTTCTCCTACACCTCTCAAGTCTTAGGCTGCCAACTCTGTGATGAGGGCAACCCTTTGGTTATGAGCTTGTAGCTAGCATAGCAGGGTTCTAATTTCTGTCCTAGCTCAAGAAAGTTACCAACTCTGTACTAAAAAAAATTCACATTGGTCCAGATGAGCTCACTTGCAGAGAGAGCCTGATCACATGGAGTAAACAACCTAAAGCTGTGTTTTTGTTCCTCACTTCTTTCACATACGTGTCAGCTGCACATTCAAAACCTCTGCCAAGGTCTTCCTGGCCATGTAACATTGCCTTACTTTTTCTTCTGTGCAAAACTGAGCAGCAGCCACTGAGAAATGTTCATTGCCTCATTTCGTTTATCTACCTGATACATTGGCAGATTTATCCCAGAATTAATTCTTATTAAATGAATTTTTATGGCAATGCTCACCACTACAAACTTTATTTATATGTATGCAAAAAGGCCTATGACATGAATTTGACTGTGAGACTCTTCCACTGTGTTTACTTTGTAAAGACATAAATGAAACTGTGATAAGCTGCAGAGAATCAGTGCTTTAAAAGTGCAGAGTAAAAGGAGGCTTACTGGAGAATCAGCACTATTGCACTTCACTAAATAGCTTAATATATGATAAATATATATTTATTTCTATACTAAAAAAGGATATTCAGTTTTTACATACCTTTCAGTGGGATAGAATTCTTGCACAGATTTATTCACAGTGATGATGAGACTGATTTTTCAGTTGGTCAAGTGTAAATGTTAAACTCTTGTCCTATAAAAAAAAAAAAAAAAGCAGTAGTTTTCCTTGAATCATCTGGAGGAAATAAATTTATAATTATGTATGACTTTATATTTGCATGATGTTTTCCAACTGGAAAATACTAGGCACATTAAGAAAACATGCACTAAACGCAAGAGTTGGAAAAATCAATGTGAACCAAAGCTCAATTAAACAAACTTTCATTAAGAATCTGCCTTCTACAAAAGTACACAGAGATCAGATCAAAGCTGAATATGAAATCCCTTCAATTTCAGTTAAAATAGACTTGCTAATAAAGTGCACGCACTTCAAATGATTACTACATGTTATGCAAGTTCCTGTAAAAATCAGCTAGTGCAAATATTTGTGTTTGATGCTTACATCATATTTTCCTGGAATAATCATCTGGTTTTATGGCCCTGCACATATTGTGCTTTTGTCCTTTTGTCACTGAGACTTGGCTAGGTGACAATAATTATTGTTCAGCATGCATTTCTTGCTTTCTAAATGTACAAATCAGTGTTTGTGAGTCATAAAAAGCTACACTATATGCATTTTTCAAATTATCTATGAATAATAGAATAGAAGATCTGGAACTCCATAGTTTTTAGTTTTGTGATCCTTCATTTGATGTCATTCATAAGAGTAGCAGTTTCTCCCATAATGATTTTGATTCTGTTTTGTACTAAGAACCATCTTCTTTGTTCTTATACATTTGATCTCACCCACCAGGCAATTAATTTTATTTTTTTGCTTTGTTTTGTGGTTTACTGTACTGATCATGCCATCCTTGTCTTCATTCTAAACCTTTTATTCTTCATTTAAAATTCTGGTATTTTGTATTCAAACTCAAACCACTACCGCTGTTTATTTTTCTGAACTTCCCTCCCCAGGGTACTTATCCGGTCCTCGCTATCAAAAAACAATATCCACTGAAGTCAATGAGAAAACAACAAAGTCTGCGGATTTCCAAGAGCTGTTTTACTTCACAAAGCAAAGTACTTTATTGATGTTGCACACATAAATGATAGTCACGGAGTGTGCTCCTAGCTATTTGGGTATCAAAGGCAACTTTCAATAGTCTCCAGTTCATTTAGGATTTCAGAAATAGTATTTGTCTCTGTCTAACACAGTTGCTGCATTTCAAATACCTAAGGACATTGGAAGGTATGTTTCATACCTCACTATATAGACAAAACACCTGGCTTTGCTCAAGGTCAGATCAGGGTTGTATTGCCAAAAATACTTGACTGAGGATAGAGGGAGTCTGCAGGGTTTCTGCACAGTCAGGGACAGGGATGGAAAGCGGAGCTATCCTCAAAGCTATCCACAAGCAGTATGGTTTGTAAGCAGAGGGGATAGCAATGACAAGGAGCAAGAGGACTGAAGACAATTCTTAACAGTGAGTCACTATCTAATTGTGACTTTAACATCTATTTTTTACCAAAGCAGACCAAATAATCTCAAACATAGCTCTGGTCATGAAGGTATTTTATGATACTTAGTAACTGAGAACATTATATTTCTTTCACGATAAAAATATGTATATTTGTCTATATTTGTTTAATATCTAATTATAAAACATCCCAGTCTTGAGCACAGGCTGTGGCTGTTTCTGCAGCAGAGATATTCCACTCTAATCATAATTACTGTGCCACTGGCAGCAGATGAATGCAGAACTACAAGCTTCACTTCATTGTTGATTAACAGACTTTCACTTCATTGCTTCCTCTTCTAGAAAACACTGAGATGCACCACCAGAATATTATTATTCTACAGTGAATAGGCAGAATTATTATGCAGAGCGTGAATGTACTTTAGATTTTTGCTACTGCTCAGCAAACATCCTGTAGTGCTGTACAACTGGATATTAGAGAAAATGTTAAGTCAGCTCTTAGGAAACAGATTGTGTAGCATTTACAGACTTAAAGAGTTTGGTTCAGCAGTGCTTTGCAGCTGCTAGCAACAAATATGTAATGAAGACCATTTAAAAAATGGCAGCTGCCTTAGAATAGCACCTTTGTTGTACTCAGATCGGATGTTTCACCATAATATTTTATTGGCAAATTCTTGTCCCCCACATACCCTGAAGTATTAAACTTTGAGAGAAATCCTCTTGCCTTAGATAACTTTATGTACAGAAGAACATGGTTACTGTAGTAGATATACCCTAACCAGACTTAGAGTAACAAAAGGCATTCAGCAGCATAGTATGTCACGGGAGACCCTGAGTATCAACTCAGGTTTCTAAGCTGTCTTAAAACCCAACTTCATCTTTATTGCAATTGTCACCAGTGCTCACCGGAGTAAAACTAGTTCAGGTATGCATATATTAGGTACAGGCACAGCACTGACTGCAGTAAAAACTCATCCATATACTCAACTATATACTATACTATGACATCTACCTGTACAGCTTTGTACCTGTCATGACATCCAGTTCTGCTCATTGCAGTGGGGAATGCCTCTGGACTGTGTATGGATTTTCGGATAGTTCATAACTAAGTTTCAGGATCATCTGGAGCATGCAGGCAACTCACGGTGGGTTGTGCAGGAGATTCGGCCTTGATTTTCCTGTCTATTGCGCTATCTATGCAGACATGACGCATGGGGATTTGTGTAGGTGTCACAGATTTGAGTTGTCTGTAAGCCCCAAGCCAAACAGGGCAATGCTGCACCACACAAAGAACCAAAACCTGAGCTGAGCCTTACAGTTCCTCAACAAATGGTATGTCCTGAGTTTCATTTCAAACCACTGTTCAGCTTCCTTAGAAAGCAAGATAAAGAGAACCTGGAGGGCTTCAGTGGTCGTTTCATCTGACAATTTTATTTATCCAGAGGGCATAATCCAATAGGGCATAGTTTTGCCACAACCACCTGGGGGTATTTCAACCACATCCTTGTGTATTCAAACTGTATAATCAGAAACGTAAACATGGGGATAAACATGCTAAGTTTTAGCTTAGATTTTGGGAGTCGCCTCTCCAACGCTCACCTGAACGGAGCCCCTTCTTTCTTGATCAGGACATAGGTCAAGGTGACTTTTCTAAGATTAAGAACCCTTACCTGGAGCAGTAAGCAAATATTTATCATGCTGTAAGTTTGCAAACACAGATGGTTAACTAAGTCATGTATAATATTTAGCATGCTTTCTAATTTGCTATACTGTATTCTTGCTTTTAAGTTGTAACAGTGTATTCTTCCACTGTATCAATAAAAACCTACATTAGTAGTGTATTAGACTTCAGATAGTTGGTTTCCTTGGGTGTCCTGATTTGAGTGAGAACAGAACTAATTCTGTTCAGTCATTTGACTTTTCAGATCAGTTCTTCTAACTCACTGAACTTTCTGAAGCTAGCAGCCTGTTCTCACAGTGTCTGCATCTGGCAGTGGTAACACTCCATGTTTAGAGTCACTACCAAGGATTGGTATTCAGACCAATCCAACTGCTGGATCTTGTGTACCATGTTGGGGGGTGCAAGAAAGTGAAAGGCCGCACCTGCAGGGAGAAGCAGACAGGGCAGGTGACCCCAAAGTGACCAGTGAGAGACTGCATCCCATGTACTTCATATTCAATATAAAGGTGAGGGCTCTGGAGGGTCTGTGGCTCTTCTCCCCTCTTGGACTGCTTTGCCAGCTTGGCTTGGCTTGGCTCAGGTCCTCTTTTGGTTCCTTCCTCAGAGCATCTGAGGAGGACTCTGTCTGTTCTGACTTTGATCCCAATCGGTGTGTTGCTGAATCCAGTACCAGAATCCATCTCCAGAACACAGCTCCTGTCTGCTGTGGGGCCCAGTCTGGGACTCCCCCAGTGCCTGCTCCACAGCATTGGTGCTGGTGATGCAATTATCATCAGGGGAGCTGGGTTCAATGCTGGCTTTGTATATATTTCTATATATTCCATTTTCATTATTATTATTTTCATTTTCTTTAAAGCTGTTCTAGTTTCTTTTTCAACTTGCTCAGTCTCCCCCCTTATTCCCTTTCTCTTCCCCCTTGGGGAGGGGGGGGGTTAAGAGAGAGCATCTGTTATAGGTCTAAGGGGCCACCCTGACCCTAAATCATTATGTTGGGGTTTACAGTTAAACCTGTGAGTTCAAATAAATCATTTGCTTAAACCTTGCAGTCCAGTGCCTTTTCTCCATAGACTGAAATGCTGTAAGTATCTGCAAACATATTCTATTTAATCACACATAAAGCGAATATAGGGAACTCTTGTTGATGCCAAGATAACTATATTTTATTCTAGTAAATAAAAAACAGTCACAATCTGTTCATCCTTATTTTCCAGCCATACTGTTAAATAATTATGTGATCTTATCCAAGAAGATGGATCAGTCTGGAGGGGAAGACACAGCTGGTCAAATTAACTAAAAACCAGCTCACAGCTCAAATGTGTCTTTACTGAAACTGTATGCTCGCCACCCCCCG
>VWZY01009096.1:392780-449028 GCA_013399075.1 Chloroceryle aenea
CCCCCCCCCCCCCCCCGAAAAAAAACCAAAACAAAACCAAAAAACTGTTTTCAGAAGAAATTCTGAATTTTGATGTGAGTGAATCAAGTGTTTGGTCCCAAAGTAGACTCAGCTTATACAGAAAACGTTTTTTTTTTATCCCTCCCTTTCCAGACACACACACCAGCAATATGGTTATTGGACTTGCCTTTTAATTTCTTTTAGCACGGTGTGCTGTCAGTCACTACAGACTCTGCAGTCATTTTGGAGGTGTCTTATTAAATGTTTTGTAACTTACTGCATTTTGAATAGCACTCAAATTTGTTCAGTCATGTACATTAAGAGGGGTTCTTGTCTTTCTTGTCTTTAAAATTCCAAGACTGTTGCCAAAATATGTCGCTTTGAAGGTTTGTAATATAACCTCCCTAAATGACTGCATTTCAAAAACCTGTGTAAGATTGATGTTGATGATTTATTCCTGAGTCTGAGCCAGCCATAGCCATGAGGATGTTTTAATGTCAGTCATCCTCTACTTCCCTTGACCTTTAGGAACAGCTTCCACTTGAGCTGGGAGCTTTTTGTCGTCTTAGTGGGGCTGCCTACCAGCAAATTTGCTTACTCACAAGCTTCATTGTGAAGCACAAGAAAGAAACATGGTTGCTTCACTGCCTGTTTTCTGCCATTCTCTTTTGCAGGTAAGAAATAATCCAGAAATTATAAATTGCTTGTTAAATTAAAAAAAAATAATAAATTAAATGCATAAAAGCATATGTAGATAAATAAATTGCAGATTGTAATCAATTTGTCTGAGAGCAAAATGGCAAATTAAGGTTCGCTATTTTTTTGGAATCATTCACAGAACAATTACTGTACTGAACAAAGGAAATTATTTGTACATTTTCTGTAAGAATTCTCTGCCACTGCATTGCAGGAACATCTTTGAGTATTGCTAATACATAACAGTCCCTAATGCTTCCACAAATTAAATCCCATAAAAGGCTGCTATGATCGATCATTAGTTGTAAAATGCTATCAAGCTATTTAACCTACAGAATCAACCCACTGTAGCAATCACAGTATAGTTCAACCTCTGTAATAATGCATATTCAATTATCAAGCTCATTTGCTTCTGTCTTTATTATAATTGATAGTCAGAAACTGCTTAACCATAATAAAAAATGCTCTCCATAATAAAAAATTAGCGGAAAATGAAAAGACTGGCATTTGATGATTCCTATCGACAGGGCAAATAAAAAGGTCAATATATAATCTATATATTTCAAATCAACTTTAGTTTCAAAACCATTCTTAATGCACTACCTTAGAACACGTTTATGTGCTTCAAGCCCTACCAAACATGGCAGTCATGCAGATGTTCACAAAGATGTCTGTAGTATTACATTAAGTGCTAACAGTGTCCTGGTTTGAGTGAGAACAGAACTAATTCTGTTCAGTCATCTGACATTCAGATCAGTTCCTCTAACTCACTGAACTTTCTGAAGCAAGCAGCCTGTTTTGACAGGCAGTGTCTGCTTCTGGCAGTGATAACAACCTGTGTTAGAGTCACTACCAAGCATTGGTGTTCAGACCAATTCATCTGCTGGATCTTGTGTACCATGTTGGGGGGTGCAAGAAAGTGAAAGGCCGCACCTGCAGGGAGAAGCANTCAGAGCATGGGTGCAGACATTGGAGCCAGCTGCCAGCACCACCATGCCTCAGTGTCCCAATGCCCCAATGCCCACCTATTTTCCCCAAGCAGTGCTTGGGAACAGATCATGGCTAGCACTGTCTGGGAAAAACTGCCATTGATAGGTTGAATTCAATAGCCTTGTTTCACAGCCCAAATGTGCCCAGACCATTCCACAAAGCTAGTCATGGTATAGTTTGGTGTACTGGTTGGTGTAGATGTATATGCAATGCATCCATACAAAGCTTGTACTTTCAGGAGCAAGGTCACTACTTTAAAAAAGTATGAACCTATATTAGAAACTTGAGGATATAGTTTAATATGGACCTGGCTTCATCAGATGCTTCAGATTTTATAGCACTAACTAGACTATTTGAAGGTAAATCCGAGATTTCCACTTCTCTAGAACACTACTTTTTGATAACTTCTTGAAGTCCCAACTCACTTTTGAAGTCCCAACTAACTTATTGAAGTCCCAATGCTCTTTTAACCTGCCAGGAAAAAAAAACACCAAAACAGCAAGACTTTGACTAATACAATTTCATGGATCTTTCTAAATTCCCAACAACATCAAATTAAATAATTTTATATGGACATAGCAATATAAGTATATAAAATACAGAGGGCAACACTGAAGATACAGCTGACTAAGAATCCAGGTACATCAGCAATTTAGGGATGCCTGGGGAGAAAATACAGAATAAGAGTGTATAGTATTATTTTCCCCTCAGTATTCACATTTCATCTTCTATCAAATAAAAATTTAAGGATTTCATGAGCTGAAGATGATACTCAGACCATTTTTTGATGAATTTCTGCTCTATGAGTGTGTTCAATACCTTACTACAATACATTATAATTCCAGCTTCAATAAAATCGCATAGCAATCCCACACAATTCAATCCTGCATTGTGTGAAAAGTGTGTAAGGGATAAATGACTAAATTACAAATTAGGATTGGGAAATAAATAATACATTTATTTGCAGTATTTCATAAATATTTGTCAGTGTTGTGGCATTTTAAAAATAAATGGACAACAAACTTTTGAACTGTTGATTGTTACAGCTATTAGATCCCTAAATATGTAGGCTTAAGGATATAATAATATTTGTCTTTTTTTTTTTCACCTTTATTGTATACCTATAACAACATTGGTATTCTCAATGTGTCAGGAATATACACTATCTCTACTGAAAATTTTGATGTTACCATCTTGTTCCATTTGTTGATACAAACTTTTGATGACACTCTTCTGAAGAATTTCCCTGTGGGTAATATGCTGTGTGTTATTTTTTTATGGTGTTTTCCAATACTGAAAGAAATGTGATTTCTTTTTTTATAATCTGGTAATAACAGAACAATGCGTTCATGACATGTTTGTTGATCCATTATGCAAAGAGACAATTTTATCTTTGGATAATTTGTGATATGTACAGGTTTTTCCTTTCTCATAGTTTTGATGTAGTGGCATTTTGTTGAAAGAAATAGTCTGTAAAGGAAAAAAAACCCCGACAAAGTGTAGTTGAAATAGAAACAGCATTATTTCTCTGTTGATCTACTAAAACGAAAATGGTTACCTTGGAAAAAGTATCTCTCAGAGCAGTCTTTAGACCACAAGAATGTCCCTGGACACTAAAGGTTGTAAAATATGCTTTCTGAAATGTTATATGGAAGTTTGCAAGATTTTGGCTGGTGAATTTTCCTCTCAATGTCTGTGTTAGAGCTTAACAGAGAATTCTCCAGAAATTATTCTCTTCAGGAAGAGCATACTTATTTCCTGGCCTGTTAGTCTTAATGATCATGAAGTGCCAATGCTCAATGAAAACCTGAATGCAGGTATAAGGAAAAGTGACCTGTCCTGAAGAGGTAGCTTCAACACTGAGTTTATCCTTTCCACTGAGTTTATCTTTTCCTGGCACTCAAATCAAGTTAGTTTCATATCACAGGGGGAAAGCAAGGCAGGGTGAGGGAGAAAGTGTTATAATATGTATGTCTAAGATAGGCAAGATGATTTATCTTCTGAATGTCTACACTTTATCTTCACTGAACATAAAAAAAACTAACTTAGCTGACTGGACAAATAGATTTTGTAAACAGAATTGTCAAGGGACAATAGGTGGGTTGGACTGACTTACTTACCCCTAGACCATCCTAAGCGCTAGATCAATATGGAGAATTAGCCAGGCACTGAGCAATCTGCTTTGACAAGTGCATTAGACCAAATAACCTCCAGAGGCACCTTCCAACCTTAATCATTCTGTAAGCTTATGATTACCTGGGAGACTACTGGGTCACACAGAGCACAGACCTGCTAGTGCTCATAGTAATAATTTAATACAAGGGATCACATTGCATCAACCTCAAGTTCTTTGGCTGGTATAGATCTATCTATAGACTACATACAGAACAGGGAAAAAAAATGTTACAAAATTTAAATCTCATCCTTTCTTGGTTGCACTTTTGTTTTCACTAAGTTGACATTTTCTGGTCAATCTATTGTCCTGAAGTTTCTGAGCATCCCCAGTGATAGAGCAATTACCTTATTCTTTGGTATTGTGACCATTTTCCTGACAAATGGGGAAGCCATGTCTCAGGCTTCTAAGGTATGACTGGCAAAAGATATATTATTAATAATAAAGTTTATAATCACTGATGTACTCGTGCAAGTTCAAATTAGTATTGCAGTGCTGATATTGCAGTGCTATGACTTGTACTGCATTATGTTACATAGCTAGGTCTGGCAGTATACTGTCTTGAAAAGAAAAAAAAAAAGACAACCATAACAATAGGTGAAAAAAAAAAAGTGTAGACTGTATCATACATCCAATTTTGTGAATCTGAAGGTACAGAGACTTGTTCTTGATCTTGTCCAACACATCCTGAAGTTCAAAGTCTAGCTAAATGTCACTGCAGGAGTAATTGTCTTTACAATTGTAGTAGACTCCTGGATACAGGTTATGACTTGCAGTTTGGTAGAAAGTGCAATAAACATCACTGCATTCTACAGAAGCTGTGTATGAAAAAAAGTCACGGTTCCACTCAAGTTAAAAGCATTTTTACCCTGAAGTTAGAAGTGCAATTTCTACATATGTGGCCACAGCCAGAACATTCACACTTTAATAGCAGCACATCTGTGGCAAGGTGGATATGCAAGAGCTTTAACAGGTTCCCAAGATTTCATGCAGGGTTTCGCAGCATGTGGAAGCTGTGATTTGTCATACATGAACTGATAATTGAGGGCTGTATATATGAACACAGTCACACAGCTGACACCTGTGTAGACGTCCCCATTATTTTTGGTAGTACAATAATATGACTCAAAATGAAGATCCTCAACCAAGCTTCAGGTGGAACTTGGACATTTGTAGCAAGTGGAAGGCAACATAGAAGAGATGTAGAGTTGTATAGTGTTTGAGATTGGCATCAATGCAGAAAGATATGACAGGAAAAGTGGGTGCTAAGGCAGAGTTTGAGAGGGGTATGGGATTTGTTCAAAGAAAAGAACAAAAGGTGATCATAGGTTAGTTTGAATTTTTTCTAAAATACTGCTTTCCTAGATATGTGCTGCAATTGTTTTCTGCTGGTTACTGTTATAGATAATATTTTTTAGGTAGCTTATTAATATGAGCCTGAGAAAGTTTTATTCTTAAAGTATTCATGAACTTCAGGATATCTAACTTTTTATTAAAATTAATTGAAAAACGTAGAGCCACCAAAACAGTCAGAGGTCTTAGCAGTTGGCCTATAAGGGGAGGCTGAGGGAACTGGGTTTATTCAATGTGGAGAAGAGTTGGCTTTATGAGAATTAACAGCAGTCTATTAGTAACTTTGAGGGAATTATGGAACCAGACCTTTTACAGTGGTGTATGGCAAGAGATCAAGAGAGAATTTCTCATGAGTTGAACCGGGAGAGGTTCAGAGTGGATATAAGGAAAAAAATGCTTACCAGAGTGACATTCAAGCATCAGTACTAATGAAGCTGTGAATCTTCAGAAGTTTTCAAGATGCAGCTGGATAAATACCTGAAAAACCTAGTCCACCTCATAGACAACCTTACTTTGAGCAGGAGAGTGGATTAGAGATCACCTGAGATCTTTTCCAACCTGAATTGTCCTATGTTCCCATGATCTTGAAAATCAATTTCCATAAAAGCATATTATAAGTAAAAGAACAGAGTTTAAGAAAGTATGTTAATATTCTTGGTACTCTAAAGCCCAAAAATGTACAGTATTTGAAAAAGTAAAATTCTAAGTGCCTTTCCACCAGAATACCTTACATTATTTTTTCACCTTGGCAGCTGAAATTATGTCCTGGATGTGAACATCCTGAAAACTCCATGGCACATCACTTTATTAGAGAGAATTAGAGTGGATATGCTTTCCATCACTTCCCACTTTACTACATCACACCTTAAGGAAATCCTTAGTTCTTCAGTGTGGAAGGGAATTTTAAAAAGAAGACATTTAATGAAATGAGTTGATAGTGATTTCTCTATTTAGATCCAAAAAGAATTTTTTATTCTACCTTTGTAACACAGATCTAGAAAAAAACCCCAAATATTAAAAATGCATGTATTAACCATGTAGCTTTTACCTGGAAGAAGAAAAAAAAAAGATGCAAATGATTGGATATAGGATACAAGTATTAGCCTCTTGTCAGTAGTGCCCAAGGACAGTGGAGTCTCAGGATACAAGTCTGCAGCTTACTCAAAACTTAGTCCAAGTCTCCAGGCATTTGTATCTCTAGGAGTTCCTGAGCCAGGGCTCATATCCTTATATCCAATAATTTTCATAGGATTTTCTAGCTGTTTCATGAACCCATGGGAAATTTAGCATCTATAATATGCCATAAGAAGGAATTGGCACCTAAACTATACACCATATAGAGAAGCATCTCCTTTTGTCAGTTTTAAACCCACCATCTACTAGAATCAGGTGAATCTACTAAGCTTTTCTTATTTTCTGCATGACACTCGGGGTCTCTAAAAACTGAAAAGGCTTACATTGTATCCTATGATTATCCCTGCCTCCCCCAGATAACTTCTTCACAGTGTCAGTTTGTGTGTTTTCTCATCTTTATGATCCTCTGAGTATTATTTCCTAGTTTAACTATATATAATTTCTGAGACAGAAAAAAACAGATTGTGTATATTATTTAAGATGAGAACACATAATGTGTTTCTACAATGGTATAAGGTGCTGTTTTCCTCTCTGTTAATTTTCTAAAATTCCTACTACAACATTTGCTTTGTTGAATCTTAATGAGGGTTAAGGTGTTGTTTTCACAGTTACAAATTTAGATCTTGTCTCTTAGTGCAAATATTCAGCTTAGACACCGTCATTGTGCATGTTAAAAAAAAAAAAAAAAGGCAAAAACATCCATCACTTTTTATTGGTCAATAACTTTTCCATTGAACTTGCCCTCACTTTGCCTCACTTATGATGACTGCTCAACAGAGGTGAGCAATTTATTAAGAAGCAGAGCAATTTCTTATGCCAAGTTTAGTCTCAGGATGCATCAATTAGATATATTCCTCAGACCTGTACAAGTAATATATAGGCAATGTCAGAGAACATGTTAAGAGAGAAGTGTGAAAAAAAATTGATTAACAGCTCCAAAGTTTGCAAGCCAGATGACAGACTTTAGGAAGTTCCAAGGTAATGAAAACAAGACCTTGCTTATATCTGCTATTATGAGGGCGTATTGGAGAATGCAAAGTGCTGTGACTGTCCTTAAGAACCATATTGTCAGTAATCCAGAACCATAAACTAGTAAGTTTTACTTCAGCACTGGCCAAATTGAAGGGGAAATGGAAATTAAGTTTGAGAGTCCATAGATGAACATGTAATGCTGGTGATCTTCCATTGTTTTCTGTAAAGGAAACCCGTACCTCTCTAAACTATATGAATTTTTCAAGCAAGCCATCAAAACTTAACTAAAAGAAAACCTGAAGTGTTCTAGAAAATAGGAATAATAAACTTATAAAAACTTTACAATATGGTATTTTACTATTCCTGGCATTACAAAATTGCTGAGTATTTTACCAGAATTAATAAAAGGGCATAAAAAAAAAATTGGCTTTTGCAGTTACCTAACCTTAGCACATAAAGCTAACACTTTAATTTAGTCATCTGCAGCCCCTCTCTAGTCAACAAAGAGAAATATGTACATCCAGATAATTATTTATCATATCCTAAAACAAATCTCTGATAGGTCAGAGGAATTGTTCTATGAAAATATGTGTCTGTGTCTGTCTCTATTGATGGTAGATGGAGTTCGAAGGACTTATTTAGATCAGTTAACTAAATTTTATATAGTCAATGTAAGTGAGATTAATCCCTCTGTCTACATGTATTCTGAGAAGCCATTGTGCAGTACCACTTTGCATTGTACTATACTTGAATTACACTAGCCTCAACAATTGGATAGAGCTATTGATCTTCCTTTTTTGTTAAACATAGAAATCCCACAAAAAGCTATCTTGTCTGAGGGGTACAATTCCTAAATGAAACAAATTTATTTCGTCAGCTGCGGATTTGATTATTGGATCCACATGACGTTAGCATCACATCCTTTCTGGGATATATTATCCTCAGCCTTGTGTCACAGAAAGGAAATCAGGAGGAAAACAATATCCATCCTGTGCTATGTGACCTCTGGGGAACTTCAAAGCTTTATGCAGTCAGCATATTCTCTGCCTCAATGAGTTGTACACTCACCTGTGCCACAATGACAGGGATGTTTCTGGTTAGTTGCTAAATCAGTTTATAAATTATATAACTAAATCGATGTGTCCCATTACTTGTAATGCAAGCTATTGACTTTTCCTTTATCTCAGATAATCCAGGTAAAGGGATTCCCCTGGGGAGATGTAGTAAAAGCGAAAAAAAAAATAAAATAAACAAACAAAGCTGATATAAAACCAAGCAGCTTAGAGATTTTCAGGCCAGAGACAAGGCATATTGTAAACTCACAGATTTTGGGGAGCAGTAGCATTCTTTTCTGTCATGACATGATATTTGTGTCATGCAACCATATGTTTTTACTGATCACACAGTAATAAAAGTAATAGACGATGAAATGAAAAGTCATGTGTATCTAGGATTTTTATGATCTGTCAGTCATGACATAGAAGTCTCAGAAAACCATCAGTGATGCTTGTCACCAAGCTGTCTTTTGTGTTGTTTGTGAACAGTTTATGAATTTGATCTTTTCACATCATACCTTTTACAAGAAGTAAGCTTATGTGGAGCCCATACATTTAGCCTGATCATTCTAGTGCTCTCTTTTTCTTATTTAAAAGTAAAACTAAAGATCCCTCCTAAAATCAAATATTTCTTTTTCATTTAAGCAGAACACAGAAGCACAAGTAATCTGAGACCGGCAAAGTGCCAAATGTCAAAGAACATGAAAAGATGACCAGGTAGATGCCTGCATGCATAGGTGTCCTCATTTCCAACATTGCTTCTCTGCACTGTGAGGAACATGGAAGGATCAGCTGATCAGCTTTTTCAGTACAAAATCAGCATCCAGCTCTCCCACAGAATAAAGAATGAAGATTGGGAATTTGGAGGATTCTTTGTTCTTGGTGGGCCTCTTAGTGTCAAATGCGTAAGCATATCCGGGAGACTAGATGCCATTCTCTCCTTTGCTAATGCACACCTTACTGTGAACTGCAGTCATCTTTCCTCTAACTCTTTCTCTGCAGATCTGTGAAACTTACAGAGTTACACAGCTTTTAGAGAGAAGAATATCTCTTCTCCGTCCCATCCCACCTTAAGGTCATTCCAAATTTCACAAGGTACTTAATTCAAGTCTTTGAATATTACCAAAGACAAGAAACATTTTGGATTAAATACTAATCTGTTTCCTATTGGCTAGTTTCATTGTCCTTCTCCCTACTGGCTATCTGGGCACTCTGAGTTGCCCCAAGTTCCCTGATCAGCACACAGAAGGCTCAGTTTAGTGAATTGCATGCTGAGAGTTGGTCACCTAAAAGCCAGTTACTTGGCAAGATACAATTCAGTTCCTTTCTGGTTTATGTATTTAGCAAACACGCAGCTATAAGTTATAAACTATCTTTAGATAGATATCATACATGTAGTCAGTAGTTCACACTGTCAGGGTTATTAATATGTTTAAAATAGTCTTACACTAATATTGATAGAAGAATAGAAGAGTCCCTTTAGGGCCCTTTGGCAGCAGGCCAGATGGCAATGAGCTACTTAGAGTTGTAAATTTCTTAAATAAAAGCTCCAAAAAAAAAGAAATTAATTGTTGCTTAACAGGAAACAAAGCTTTATTACCATACAGTGTCTAGAGTTAAACAAAAATGTATGAAAACTTTATAATATATTGTGATTTAGTTAGCAGGTGCTTTTCACTGTGTAATTTTAAATAGAATTATAAATAACTAGATGTATTTCTAGTGCTTTCCAGGGAGGACTGCATATAACCTTATCTGATTATGTATTTTCATCATTAGCCTGGAAAAAGAAAAAAAATTCATACCGATAACACCTGTGACATAAAGACAGACATAAATAATGGAAAAGGCAGAATTACTCTTTCACAGTCCATTTTTAAAAAAGACAAGAATAACTTCATATATGAAGACATTTATAATGTAAATTTTGTCAAGAACATGTTTTTTTCTCTCATTAAGGCCTGGGTGAGCCTGAACCATTTGCCAATGATGGGAGCAAAAGAGCTAATACAGTTTTGAAAGGATAAGCAGGAAAATATGAAGTGGTACTATCAACTGTAGCATCTCTCTGTTTTAGAGACTGACACAGTTATGATTGCAGTACTCACTTTACATCTCACATCTGCAATTCAAGCAGGAAGTTGAGTACTTTGTGTATGTTCAGGAAAGAGTCATTCATATATTTGATTAATGAGAAATTTAGTATCATTGAGCTGTAAAAGTTCCAAGTAAGGAAACATAAATATGATTACTGACAAGTCTCCCCTCCAGAAATTACTTTCTGAAAGCTGTTGAAGGAGATCAGATGAAGATGGGTAAATTCAGACATGATATTTCTTTTGCGAGGTTATTTAAGTTACTAGGAGACACAGATGTCTTATTTTATTGAAAAATAGGTTACACCTGGGTGTGGTTTTCTAGATATAATCCATTTCAATCAAAGCTATTTGATTTTTTAAAAAGAATTACACAGACTGTAAGGGGTGATGATCAAAGTATTTCCTTTTTGTGTCTAAAATCTATGAAAATTCCAGTTCATAAGGAAGGGAATCTGTTCAAAAAGAAAGAAAAAAGAAGACACAGCTAATGGCAGAGAAATTCTTAGCTTTACATCATGCAGATGAACATATTTATTTTTTTGCCATGCTGTCTAATGCTTTGTGCTGCAGGATACTTGTGCCTACTGGACTATAAAATTAGAACACCAGGGCAATAGGATCTTAAGCAATTTAGACATGAAATTTTGTGTGGAATGACAAAACAATGTACACTAGTTATGCTCCACTGAAAAATACATCACTAGCAGAAGAATCTTTCATGAAACAAGACCCCAAAAGAAGGAAAAAAAAAAGGAAAGTCAAACACAAAAGTGCTATGCAGGTAGTGCCAAACTGTTATCTAACAGTATCTGCTAACAATAATGCAAAAATATAATCCCCTTCTAAGATGATACAGCCACTTCTAACAGTAGCTAGTGACACAACTACCAGATGTGCCTGTGCTGTGCTGACCAAGTGCTTCTTTTTACCACTTGAGAAGAATGCATCACTCTTTAACTATATTCTATTTTTTTTTAATTCAGGTTGGTCTTCCTCTTGAATTCATGCTTATTGTTGTCTTCAGTAAACTTCCTAAATTCAGGAGACCAGGGTGAAGTATGTTTTGGGTTTGTGTCTGGTGGGGCTTTGGTAGTAGGGGAGGGGGCAGCTGTGTGACTCCTGTTTTGAGAAGCTCCCACAGCATCAAGTTGGACCTGCATCTGGCCAAGACCAAGCCAATCAGCACCTCTACAATAACATATTTAGGAGGGGAAAAGCCTGTTGGGCAACTTCCTTTGTTTTGGGAGCTTTTTTGTTTTGGAGTGTAGTGTGACATGATAGAGACAACCGTGCAGACACCTGGGTCAGAGAGGAAGGAAGATGGGATGCATATCAGAGCAGCCATTCCCCTTTGGCCCCTGTTAAGATGACAGACCGAGCCCCTGCAGCCCTTAGAGATAAACAGTGGAGTAGAATCCCATCTGTAGCCTGTGGAGAACCCCAGACTGGAACATGTCACTGCTCCTGAGGAAGTCTGTGGCTTTGAGGGAAAACTGTGATACACCAGTCTGTCACTGGAAGGATTACAGATTGAAAAAGGGATGCACACTGGTTAGAGAAGTTCATGGAGGACTGTCTCCCATAGGATGGATGCCATGTTGCTGCAGGGGAAGACTGTAATGAGTTTTCTCCCTGAGAAATAAAACCAGGAAGACACACTGTAAATTTTCCACTAACATATTGTGTAGCAGAACCTCAGTTTTAATGTCTCTTAGAACCTACCCCTGTCCTTTCAAAGGCTTTTTTTAATTTCAGGTTGTAAAATGAAAACAAACAACTAACTACCATGGAAAATCATACAGGCTTTTGCAAAATCAGATCTTTAACAGTAAAGTTCTTAATGGATTGTGCAGTAGGCCAAGGAAATGTAGTTTGTTCTGTTATTTGTTTAACCCCTGTGATAAATATCTTTGAGGCATATCCCTTAACAAAAGCACCTGTCAGTAACTGCAGAATTTAAATTCAATTTCTCTGGTCATTAGAGATGGATTTGAAAAGCCAGATGTCAAGGCAGGTGCCACACTATCTCTGATACTAAGTTAATGGCCCTTGAAATTCAGAAGCAGTGTGTCAGCCCTAACAGCTCCCTTTGTAACCAACTCCCCCTCTTCCAGGCTTATGCCTTCCTCTGTGTTTCCACTGCTTTTATTAAGATCAGCAACTGAATGTGAGAATGATGTTGTTTTTCTGTTTAGATAACGTATCGTATAATTTTAATGTTCACCATATCTGAGACTTTGTGTCTGTGAAGCTTCAGTTGTATGAGTGCTTTTTCACACACAAAAAATGATGGGTTTGCACTGCAATTAAACTGTACACAACATTAAATGTAGTTGTGTTGCTTCAGTTCCTATTTATGAAAATGTTTCATTTAAGCCAGATTTTTATGGCCGTCCATCCTTTCTATTTTGTGAGTTGGAGAGGATTTTTGGAAGGCTGAAGAGGAAATTCTAAATTTAAATTGCAGAATGCTGGAGCAAATGCTGACTTTGACTTGTAATATGCAGTTGCAGGTGCAATTTGGCTTCTTAGCTTTTAAAGCATCAGTTGGGGTAAAACAATCATCCTCTTTTTAGAATGCCTCAAGTGCCTCATCAGATGGCAGCAGTGTTTTATAGCAAGCAGTTGAAAGACATGGCACACACACTGCAGGGAATGATTTAAAAAAATGATGCAGGATTTTTTGAATGCAGTGTAGGTTATCAGTTGCAGTGGCATTCCCTGCATATTTGAACACAGACTCTCCCTGCATCTTGGGTCACAGAATAAATAAAACCTTAGTCTTTATCAGCAAGTAAAAAAGTATTTTCATGGCTTTTTTAATTACCTGAGCTTGCTTTCTTTTCACTTTAGGATGGTGACTACTGGAATTTGGCCTACTTTAGTATCAGCTAGACAAGTTTTTCTTGGTACATCTGGCACACTAATTACATTTTAGAGACGACCACAGCATAAATGTTTAACCAAGTCTGTGGGACATTAAGAAATGTCTGCCACAAAAAGCAATGTCTGCATCCCAGTCATAGGACTTGTAGATCCATCCCAGCAATACGCTAGAGCAGATTTTCTGTGGGTGTCTACTGATGGAACGTCTTCTCCAGCAGCTGCCACCCATTCCTTGTCCTTCCATTGTATCAGATTTAGGAATCTTGTGAGCATGTGATGAGTGAGATCAGCTTACAGTGTTTGGTGGCTTTGGTCAGTCTAAGGGCTAACTACAGGAGATGTATATGGTCCCTTTCTACTGGCTCATTAACACCAGTCAGAAGAAATCAGCTGTTGGCCCACTCACCCAGAAATGATTAGCACCATTATTTCCATTCCTTTGATAAGAAGGCTCCTGCAATTTATTTATCAATATATTGATTTTGCAAAAAATAGCAACATGGAAACTAAGCTGCTAAGGGGGAGGATAGACTATAATAGGAGGTTGGGGAAAACAGCAGAAAGAAAAAAAAGTGTATTTTGATAGAATTCTGAACATTTTTTTTTTAATTGCTGGGAACATACAGATGACAAGAGCAAAGTTTTTGGAATTTGCTCCTTGACATTTCAGACCACCTTTGAAGAATGTCTGTTGTATTTTAAAATGGAAGTAGACATAAACAGTAAGTTTTTTTAAGTCCCAGTAACTGGCTTGTGGCATTGGCAGGTGATGCCTCCTCTCCAAGAGCATTCCTCTCCAGCAGCTAGGGGAGCACCCAGCTGGCCAAGGGGCAGAGGGGAGTCCTAGGCATACCTAAGGAAACACCAGCACATATCTGATTTTCTTCTAATTATATCTTGACAATCATCCCTATGGAAAACAGTATATGTAAAAATGTCTCATGCAATTCTGTCATGTAGTAAAGATCTGGAAGTTAAATTTAAAGTCAATTGACTTGGAGTGGAGAATACACAAATGGCAGATGCTGGGCAATCTGTACCCACTCCATAAATATTTGCCCATGTCAGTAAAACCTGCAGTAGAGCCTCCATGGAGAAGGGGTGATGCACAGCCTGCACTTCTCAGCAAGGACACACTGGACTGTGCAACATGGCTCAGACTTCAAAAACCGTACTTCACAGAAAATTCCAGTTACCTTTTATTCTACATCACTGCAGAAACATTAAAAGTTTAATATATACTGAATTTAAATTAAAAGGTGTAGCATGCATTAAAATACTTATTACAAATTAACAAAAAAAAAAGTTCAGATCTGGGGGTAGGGAAGGAAAAATGGTCTCATTTCAGTGATTTTAAATTTGAATGGAAACTCTTTAAAAGAAGAAACAATCTCCTTCATATTTAAAATATTTTCCCCTTCAACATTTGAACAAAATGAGTGTGCTCCCATGATAAATTTACATTTTGGCAAGCTATTTTTTCTGACCAAAACAGTCCATTTGAATATGTTATTCCAGCTCCATTGTTACATTTTTAGCTACAGGATGAATCAAAATGAAAGTCATAGACTTTCTTTGCCTTTGAAAGTTTATATAATTTTCCTTAAAGCCTACTCAGAAGTCAGGTGGGAAGAGGTTCACTAAAAAAAATATTCCATCACAGTGGAATATTTCTGGTATCAAGACAGAAAGAAAAATGGGACATAAAAAAAGGCTTTTCTCCTCCCACAACACTGTCCCCACAAGACTTCTTCCTATATAATATATGTATTGTAGTTTGCTGCTTATTAAAGGATTTTGTATACTAACAACCTTTTGCTTTCATAAGGTGTCAAACAGACCAGGTCCACATCTAGTCTAAGAGAGACAGAAAGGGATGGGCAATTCTCTTCTTTGGCATTTCAGATATTTCTGAATTTGGTATCCCGGCTGCTGTTTGACAGATGCAGAAGAGTCTAGTTCAGACAGCTCACTTTGGAGACATTAGTTTCAGTTCTGTAGCAAGTTCAATAACACATTATGTTTCAGTTAGCTATGTTTCCAACAATAAAAATACTAACTGTACTTTATAACAATGCTCGTAATAATCAAACCAGGTCTGGTGGCTATTGCTGTAGAAAATCCTAACGGCTACCTAGTCTAGGTGAGACAGAATTATCCCATGCCATATCTATTTTGATAGCCACATTAGGGTACAATTCATTGGTATGTGACAGATAAGAGGGAAGATTCTGGAGATTTATTCTCACTTATACATAGACAGAATTATAAGTGTTTCGCCCTTTGCCTGCCCTCCTCTGCTTCCTAATTCCTCTCCAAAGCCATATTTCAGATGTAGAAAAAAGAAAAGAAAAGAAAAGAAAAGAAAAGAAAAGAAAAGAAAAGAAAAGAAAAGAAATTACTGCAGCTGCCCCACCATTCCTTAAAGAGTGTGTGATCAAGCCACAATGAAGTTTCCCAGAATTTCTGCAGTGGCTTCACAAACTGACCCTTACAAAAGAACAGCATCAGGACAAAAAAAAAAAAAACACACAACAAAACAACTATGATCTTAGGACCCACAGAGAATTCACATCCTACCACAGCCACCCAGAAGATTTTCTCCCATTACTAATGGATCTATAATAAAGTGTCAGCTTTCAGCAAGGAGGCATATTCTCATAATTTTTATTGAAGCAAGTATGGGAAACCAGGATAACATTACTATTTAGCTGTGTTACAGTAGCTCTTACAAACCCTGACTTCCACTTCCATTTCCATATGAGGACACTGAAAGTTGTTATTGATTGTACATATTTTAAATGCTGCATTTCCTTTGAAATTTGGCACAGAAGTGTACTCTGACCTTGAAGATCTAAATTTAAGTGACATACCCTATGGTACAAAGAGGCAAAACATACCAGTAAATTAACTTTGATCAGTAGCAATTGCAAGTACTGGAACTTAATCATCTGTATTATGAAGTCACGGGAGCAGTCTTTTCACATGCTTGGCTCTTGTCATGAAATACCATCCCAAAGAATTCTTAGAAATAATTTGGAAATTAGCACTTTGTCGGGAAATATTCCCAAGAGGTAGGCTGGGTGCAACTGTATGCCTCTGATGCTAGAGAAGCTTAATAATGTGTATATGGTCAAATTGTGCCAATTGGCTTCCATGGCAAGAACAAGCCTGACACTTATTTTATGAGGATAGATGCAGCCAAAGAGAAATACTAGTAAAATTAGTCTAAAACTACTTGGTGCAAATTTCTATCACTTAACTATCCATAAAAAATATAGTCTGTGAAAAGAAGGAAAAGAAATATACACATTTCACAGAGGATGGGGCAAATTGTCAAAAGGTAATGTCTACTTGCTGCCAAATATATTCTTCATTTGAACTGAAGGAGTGCTAAGAAAACCCTGACATCTATTCTATCATAATAAATGGGATTATGAAACAGATAGCAAACAGAGAAATCAGGATGACTGTTAGAAAAATTGTTTCTCTACCAGTGATCAGTATGAAAATGAAGCTTATTCTCTGCACTTGTGTTTAAATAAGTACCTGCTCCAATGTGAACTTTTTTACATTTTAATGGACCGTAACACTGAAATTAAACTTTGTTCACCAAAGTACCCTAATGACTGGAGACAGCAAATAATACAGTCAATACAAGTACATCAGGGTTCCTGGTCTTGAGAAAAGCCCAGACTTTCTCTCCCAGATTTAACCACAGATTCATCATAGTCCAGTCAAATATGTTTCCCAAAGTTTAAAGGTTACTTCTAATACTATATGTTCTTTTTCTCCACACCGAAGGAATAACCATCTCTGGCAGTCCATTCACTGCATACTGCCAGTTTTTATTGGCCAACAGTTTAAGAAACTGGAGCTGAGGAAAGCCAATCCAAATACCCCTGACTGAAAATGAATACAATGCTCTGAGTTACTGAACTCTTCAAAGAAGAACTTCGGGTATAGAAAAACACCAGCTTATACCAAATATTTGATGTGGGCCCCCATTTAGTGATGCAAACTTCATGAAAAGTACACTCTACTCATCATCATATGTCCACATTTAACATTGTACTTTGATCCACTAATGAAAAGCCTTAAAGAGAAAAGAGATACAAGCTTCCATTTAATGGATAATTTTTTGTGCGTATGAACTATTTGTTGTTATCATTATTCCTTTTTATCCTTTTTAAAATGCCCAAAATTCTGTTGTTCTTAACAAACTTAATAAGAAAATCAGCCCTTGTTGGTACACTCACAATTTCCTTTTTGATTCAATGGTACTTTCAGATAAAAGTTTGGTAGGAAAACTGATGATTTGGGGACGTTCTTTGAACTAAAATCACTGATCTGCTACTTTTAAACTTCAGAAGCTTTTGGGAAAAAGCACAGAGGATAATTACACAGTGGTGGATGTAGCTGTGAAACTCCTGAAGAGGGTTGTAGGATGTGTTTCAGTGTGATACAGGTTTCCCCTTAGCATAGTAAATGGGCATACATTGCCTCTAATGGTTCTGGCAGGAGAAAGGGAGCTACCTTAGCTGTCTTCTTGGATGGACAGAAAATAAAATGTAATGAGGAAGACTTTTTGTATCTCTGATATTTTTATTGTACTGGAGGTGAAATATGGATTTAAGTACCCCAAATTTCTATTTGAGCAGCTGACAATGACAACCTAAACATAGCCGTACCTGATTAAATAAATTCTTGTTGGCAATTTGAGAATCAATAGTTCTCTGACAGTAATTGAAAATACATGGAGGCATTCATCTGTCTGGAATGAAAACACCTAAATTCCCCAGGGTTCAGCTATCCCTTATAAAGACCCTTCGCTGTGTTTGATATTCAGCTTGGTTTTGCATTTTTCTGTATTTTCCCAAGACAGGGGAATGGCTACTGTTGCATACTTCTGTAAGTTGGATACCTTGGAGTTGTCTTTTAAAGGTATATCCTATATTTATATGTTTTTAAAGTGCATTATAATGAGTTTTTTAAAGTTCTGAAAAAAAAGAAGTCTAATACACTGAATCAGTATAAGAGGTTATGATTCTTTCTGTAATACATAGAAACTTGTGAAACTGAGAAAATGAAATCCAGTTTTCACTTAGAATCTATCCTGGAGAACATGTCTGTATATATATCTTTTAATACTCTATCTGTACTGGATATATTTTTTTTATATATCTTTTGATTCAAATTTGCCCTTTCCCAGAATCCCAAATCTTAATTAAAGAAGATCCCCAGTTCTGAATCCCCTGAATTTGATGTTTGCTGTCATAAAGGAAGGGACATGTCTCCACAGATCACTGACACAGATCACAGACACTCCACAGATCACAGATTACTGAAGCTGGAGATTATTAAACTGCAGAGTTAAGTGTTCTCAGTTAGTGTTTCTCAAAGTATCTGCATGACCTTAATGGAACTTCAGCATCTCAGCATCTAATTTCAAGGCATTTGGCTGCTAATAGATTCCCCAGCCCTTCCCTATCCTGCAGTCTTTCCAGTTCTGTCCTTCCTAGATGTGCAACACACAGTCTAGTGTCCTTTTGTCTCCTTTCTCAACCTTACAGCTGAAACACTTTCCACCTATGAGGGGATGTAGAAGCCTTGTAATTAATTTATGGTTGTGTCATGGCTGTATTCATTAGCATATGTAAAAGGCAAAACTTAGCCTATATCTTACAGGACCCAGTATTAAATGGAGTCCAGGACCTACCACTCAGTATGAGTCTCAGGACTCTTTTGATAATCTCAATAATTTCTTTAGTAATTCCATCAGTCAATAAAAAAACCTGCATGATATAAATTTTCATTCTTCAAATCATAGGACAAATTTGATCAGAGTTTCAGTTCAAGTCCTATCTCTGTAGCAGCTCTTCGCAGCACTTCTCATTAGTCTCAGTGAGTATATTATTTTTCTTAATTAGAAACACTTAAATTTTTTAGTCATGGGAATTCAAGTGCATCAAAAGAAGAGGAAATATTGTGTGATTTCCTCTAATTACAGATTTACACACTGTTGGCTGGAATAGGAATCTGGAAGTTATGGTCTTAGTCTAGCATTAGATAGGTAGTCATGTCTCAAACATACAGTATTTAAGTCAGAAAACAGAACTAGCCCAGGATAAATGTGAAAGAAAGACTTGAATGCAAAAGGGAATATGTATCTAATCACTCAGTGAGACTATGAATGATAGTTTTCTGAAACGATTGGGAATCTTCATGTTCATGTGCAGATCTTTAGTAAGGGACTGGATCAGGTTGTTCATGGGCCTGCCATACTCAGTGCAGCAGAAGAACTTTGGCTCCTGATGAGGGAAGAGTTTGCCTTCCTTGTCTCTACCCACCAGCTCTTACCCCCTTCAGTGTCCTAACTAAAATGATGGATTTGGATATTTAGCCAGGAGCAATAGCAGAAGTTGGGATGCAAATACGTAAATATCTTATGAATGTTCCCTACCCCCTCAATGCCCTATTAACTCTTTTAACATAGAATGCAAATAAAGGGAGATTTTTAGATATCAAAAGCTATGAACTTTTGCTAAAGTGCACCTAGTGATTTAAATCATATCAAAAGATAAATATAAATAGATTGTTCAGTTATAATTGCTATTTTTGCAGCTCCATTTTCTTGATCAGATGTGTATGCGTCTTTTTGTCCTAAATTTTTCCTCCTCATTTTAGGCAACATTCATTCTGCCTAGCTGAAGGTCAGGGTACATCTCACCTAATTCCAATCATCTTAAAAGCAGAAAATATCAAGTCTTAGTAGTTCCTTTGAGCTTCCTCCATGTTCTTAAGACACAGAAAGAAAAAATATTATTCTGTGCTGAATTTACCCTAAATTTTGGTCCACTTAATGTCTTTCATCAATTTCTATTGTCTTAGTTTAACAAATGGAATCATAAATAATTAAATCTACATCAATTGCACTTATTTGCAATTAGAATTTTTTTCGTTATGTTGTTTTATGAATATTTAATACACTGTATAACCTTGATGGAAGAAGTGCAGTTTAGAAGGCCATAATGAATATTTAGAAAATCTTGCTTTGTGATCTCAACTTCTGATTTTAAATTAATATTCAGTAAATCTTTCTGCACAATGCTCAGCTCAACAAGTCTAACATTTTTCTCATCTAGAAATACATGGATAGTTTTGAGGTATGTTTTTATTTCAGAGGAACTCAGTGCTTTTTTTTAGCTTCTAATAATTAGGACCTACAATTTTAGAGTTCATATGTTAGGATATGTATTTAAAAAAAAAAAAAAAAGTTTACTCCCAAAAAGTATATTTAGGATGTAACATGACAAAAAGAAGTATATGCATGAGAAGCTATTAAAATAGAAACCATGATTCACTGACAGTTTGGTCTTTGCTTCTTGAGAGACAGGAAAAATTAGCTAAAGTTTTGTTTGGTTATCTTCAGTTTGCCACAGTAACTTTATTTTAAGCATACTGTCATGGGAGGAATGCTAACCCACATTTGCCAGTCATTTAAAATACAGTAAATAGAAATTGTAAGAAGACAGATGTCAAAAAAGATAAATACATATGAGGTATATTCTTCTAGCAGTAAGTAAGCAGACATTATTCAAACTAAGATTTAAAATTCTGAAATATGTGTAAGAGAAAGGAAAACAGAAGCTCAAAACTAAGTAAATCGCTGGAGGGAATTCCATAGAGTGCTGTGACACTTGGAAATCTCTCTGGAAAGTGCTATGGATCAGTATCTTGACAATGGGAAAAAAAAGGGCAGTCTAAGTCAGTGAGATTTTAGACATCCCTCTCTCCACTTCACTTCAGAATTAGCTCAGGAAACTGCTGGAAGAATTGTTCTGAACACACAGGAAATCTGTTAAAAATACACTGTGTTCCAGAGCCTACAGACACCTATAGTTCAGGCACCTGGAAGAAACTGGAAATGGGAATCTAGCTAAAGCAACAAATAAATGCTGCTTTCAGTGAGAGGATAATGGTGATTTTGTTCACACTGCAGCCCTGGAAATTGCTTCAGTGCAGAATAAAAGAGGACATTGCTGGTGAACTTCACTGGCAGCAACAAGCTGTCTGCAGGCAAAATGTGTTCCCTCTTCTGCCGACTGTATTATTGCCCTGAGCACAGATCTTGGTGTTCTGTAAGTAGGTGCTCACAAAGTGCCAAAATATTATATAGAAAGACAACGTCAGTCTGAATTAAGGTGCTGATCAAAATTTAAACAGGTAGAGGATGGCTGTTTCTGACTAAGTGAGGAAAGATAAAGTTACTTCTCTGGCAGAAAATTTGTAGTTTGCATCTGGCAGAAAATTTGTAGTTTGCAAAAGATAACGGAAACTGTTGTAGGATGAAAGTTAATAGGCAGCTGTAATACCACCTCCCTTCAGGAGAAGAGAGTGGGGAGCAGAGATGGGACTTCATTGGAGATGGGGTTCTGGTTTCCCCTATATTCTCAAACATCCTGATCAAGCTGTAACTCCATGGCCACATGGGCTACCCCAGTGCTGAGTAGGCTTAACCACTGCAGAGCTAACTTTCTTTAGCAGTGTCCTAAAAGTGGTATCATATCTGTAAGCCTCTAAGCACCAACATTCATAGCAGACTGCCTAAATTCTGGTGTAGGTAAAAAAAAAGGAAGCAGGATTTTGATTCCCAAAAGTCTTTTATTTTGTTAGAATAATGAACAAAACCCAGTTTGACTGCATCGTCTAGAGTGAAATAGCTGCTTCAAGCATACTTGTTTCATTTGGATTCAGATTATTAAATTACTTGAGTTTTGTATTTGATTATAAAATAGTTCTGAGTTTGTTGGCATTTTTATTTGCTATTCTTATCAAAGTTGACACAAGAAAATATTTATCTTAGCTATGAGAATGAAAATTATCTTGTGGAATATGAACATTACTGCTTAATATGAATTTCAATGTCTTAAGCAAGTTATTGCTTTGTTTATCTTTCATTTGAGAGTCAAGAAATTAATTTGTTTCCCTGAAGTTGTAACAGTTTTTAAGAATGTTCTGACTACAAACATGGGAATAAGATTTAAGTATTTTCATTGTGTTTTCAACTAGCATTTCAACAACATAAAAAAAAAAAAAAAAAAGCAAAGCAGGGCGGGGAAGGAAAGAGAAAAAAGATTGATTTGGCTGAATGTAGCTAAATATTCTTTCAAATGGAAAATTTTTCATGAAGAAAGAAATGTCTATTCAAAAAACAAGGAGAAATAGTTGATCCCACAAAGCCATCACACAAAGAAGGTGCTTTACAAGAGAAGAAGTAAGTTGTTGAAGCCCAAGCTGAAAAAGTGAAGAGCTGTGATTCATAGGTCCCAGGTTACCACTCTGAATTAATGTCTCCACACACAGCTGCTGACTTACACTGCTGTTACTGCAGACTGATGTGAATGATGAAGTCTCTGTTGCTGCATGTTTGGAACAGGAAATTTTACTTCTTTGTTCTGCTTTGAAAAGATAAAACACTGTTAACAAGGTAGCAAAATCAGACCACCAGGGAAACCATAACCAGAGACTTCATTTATTTCCATCCCTCCTGTGGTCCTGCATGTACAGAATTTACATTTCTGATGTAATTTGGTATTCCCTGAAAAACTCTGAAGGAAGTATTACTCCACGATCTTAATTTCAAGCAAAATATTCAGCTTTCAAAAGGAACTGTTCTGCAAGGACAGGTTGTCTAACCAGCAAGCTATATGACCAAGCCCCATTTTTTTCTTGTCTCATACATATCAGATATATAACAGCCTACAAAAGACTAATGCCTGAGCCATTTCTTTTTCATAAAAATGAAACAGCATTTCATCTGATTAAAGCTCTGTGGATTTTTTCAAATGTTTCACTGAACAATTTATATGTTCTTACACTGTACATTTTTATTAAAAAATTCTCCCTCTTGTGGCTAAGATGACATTAGGTATTGATGAATCAGGTAATGATTGCTCCTTTTCTTAAAAAAATTCTAAACGAAAAGAAAATGAACAAATAATTCTATGTTTTTTCCTTAGAGGTTCTACGTACATTCCAATAAGTCATTACAAATGATTGACATATTTCAGAGAACACCATTAAAATTAATACCAAAGAAATAAATAGATAAATAGTACAGACAAGTTAGTGCTACAAACAGGCAGTTTCTCTTAGATTCTTGTTTCTTTTGCAATACAGAAAACTGACAGTATCTATAGAGATGAAACTATGAAGTTTTGCATCCATTAAGTCACGAAGAAGATAATGGTAATACCTGTGTGATTTTCATAGTATCAGAACAGTATTCAGGTCTTCAAGTCTAGGCACACAGATTATATAGGAGACCATGACTGCAGCTTGTAAAACCAGGTCTGTTTGAGACAGCTTGAACCAGCTTGGCATTAGTTCAGTTGCAGGAGCTCAGAGTAGACAGCATGGACGTTCCAGCCTGATCTGGTTTCAGTACAACCACAACTGGGCTGATACCTGTGCCTGATTTGGTCACTTCAGTTATGGAGTTCTCTAACTCATGTAGAGCCACTGGACACAGTATCATCTCCAGAATCCTGAGCATAAGAACTGTTTCAGCCTGTACTGCACCATGTAACCAGTGCCACTCACAGTTCTCTGCAAGCCTCCCTATTTTTCTCACACCCTGTGCCACCAAGCCAACGTGTGTAGCACTTCTATCTTTCACAGAAGCTTACTGTGCTCTCACAGCTTTCAACTCCTAACAGCCTAGAAGAGCAATGGCTATAATAGCTTTGATGTACTAAGACACTCCTGTGGATGTGGGAAATGTCACTACAATTTTAACTAATATTCCCAGTGAAGACAGCAGTGTGACTCCTCCTGGCTTCAGTCTGCATCCAGATTCATTCTCCTGGCTTTCATCTGCACCACTGGATAAATGCACTTTGTATGATGGCCATGGAACTTAGCTCTACACAAGAAGAGACTTACTAGAAGAGTCTGTAGTTTTCTTCCAGACCATATATCCATGTTTCCTTCCAAAACAAATTAGTACATACTGGTGTATGGTAACAATCAGGCTTCATCCTCCCAGAGAGTCGGAATGGTGTCAGCTTACAAAGTACCAGAATCAATGGAAATTTAACGAGGTATATCTGCCCAACTTTATTGACACAGCCAAAGGTCTCATGATATCGTTTACAGTAAGGGCTATAATTTCTGGCCAAAGGATTGCAACACAGAGATAAATTTCATTCTTTATTATTACAATTTTCATGTATCATGGTCAACCACTGTTATTTTTTGCCACTTCGGCACTAAGAGTCACCAGGACACTGGACAGACCAAATTGACATTAATTAGTTAAGTTTAAAAAAGAGAAGTCTACTTGTTACCTAGAAACTTCTTGGAACTTAAATAAATGAACGGAACCTTATGATGGCTCAAAATTGCTGTCAGATTTACTTTGTGAGTAAGTTCTTGTAGGGCATGAACAAACTGGAAACAGCACCAAAGGCAATACAGAAAGGATCAGCCAACAGAGTATGTCATGCTGTCAGGGTTAATGCAATAACACTTTTCAAATGGTACAAACATTTGGAATACAAATTGTCTATTTGTATTATGTATATGTATATGCTTCTTTAAGCACAGCATGCTTTTCTTTATGAATACCTTGAGCCTTGATTTAGCAAAGCATTTAGCCATGTGCTTGCCCCTAAGCACATAGATAGGTTCTACTTGGCCAGTCTAGATTTACTGTATGCAGGTAAGGAAATTCATGTCATGTGACAGTGAAATGGACAGGTTCGCTTTGCCCTTGAGAAGGCTTTCATCTATCAGTCAAGAAAGTTTCGTGGGTTTTTTTTTTTTCACTGATTAAAAATAACAGGATCACAGGATGACAGGGCTTGGAAGGGACCTTGAAGATCTTCAAGTCCAACTGCCCGGCCAGAGCAGGATCATATAATCTAGCACAGGTCACAAAAGAACACATCCATGCGGATTTTGAAAATCAATAGGTCTAAGGGGACGCCCTGACCCTAAACCAGGACATCTCCAGAGAAGGAGAGCCCGTTTCAGTGCTCTGTGACCCTTACAATAAAGAAGTTCCTCTTCATTTTAAGGTGGAACCTCCTGTGTTCCAGTTTACATCCACTCCCCCTTGTCCCATCACAGGGCATGAGTGAGAAGAGGAAAATTAAAAGAAAATGAAACATTTCAAGTGCAATAAAGAAAACCTAGGCAGTAGGAATGAACCATTTTAATAAAATACAGTCAGTCATGTACCAGGCTTATAATAGCATGTTAGGTTGGCAAAATTTTTAGCTTGATGAATGTAGTACTCCTCTGCTTTGATCTCTGCAAAGGAAGTTGCAGCTTTGCAGTGTGGTTTGGTCTAAAACAGCAAAGGTATCTATGCACAAACCTGTGGACCAAAGTGAAGTAGAAACAAAACAAGGCAAAATGTATCCTGATGTAATATAGCAAACACCAAAGATGAATACGGAAAAAAAAAAATTATCTGAACAAGCCATAGAAACAGAAAAGAGGGGAGGTTTGGGGACTAGACTTGATTAAAAAGATCCTTTAACAGTGTACTTATTTTACTATGATGACGTGTCTCGTTTCATTCACAGTACATTCAGAAAAGACAGCTTGCATATTTTTTGCAACTAACATGAAATAATAATCATGAACAATTGAAACAACCCTTATGTTCCTGCATTTTTGGTTAAGTGCTTAGACCAAAACCAATCATTTTAAAGACTATACTCTTGCTCCCTGTCCTTGTCTGCCTCTGAACTGCCTGCACAATACCTCTGCATTTAGGTTTATAATCAATAGATTTGTATTTAAAATACTTTTGCCCTCTCTAGTCTCATTGCATTTTAATATTTTAAAGCCATTAAATTGACTGTGGTGAAATCCCTCGTCATAAAATACTCATTATTTCAAATACATGTGTTTCATTTAGCATTTTAGAGCATCCTCCATCTCTTGATTTGTCATTGGTATCTTTTTCATTATCTGTATTCCTTTCCCTGCAGGCTACTGTATAATCTTCTAAAATATACTTGATGTGCAAGAATGTCCTAGGCTTTGATTTCACTCACTTCATTAAAGGTAGAGTTACTAGATGTCCCATTTCTCTTTCACTAAGCTTGTTTACCAAAGATTACCGGCGCTTCACTGCTAAAATTAACATTATGACTAAATACTATGTTTTGTGGCATCCTATTATTCTGTGTCATAAATCTTGTCTTCCTTGAACATCCATGATTCTCTTACTAAATCTAATTAAAAATAGTTCACACTTTCATACTGCCTTCTAAGACTTGTACTTTCTAAAATTTCCTGACTCAAATATGATACATAATGTGGTCCTTGATTCCAATTTCTGCAAAATTAAAAGTATCAGTTGCTCTAGAACAAGCTGTCATATGTATTGGGACTCACAATACCTGAAACTATTGCTGAAGGTTCTGAGATGTGGCAGATGTCACTAAGCAAGATAGGTTTAGCCTGTGAAAGTAACACCAGCACCAGTTTTAATTACTTTGGTAATCCAGAGAAGAGCTCTGGATTACCAAAGCAGCTTGTTTGAAGACTGAGACTACAGTTCCACAATTCCTTTCTTTCTCCAGAGCTCTTCTCACTTTAAAGTACTAGTCAAATGGTAAATATTTTTGCACTGGGAGAGGGAATGTTTAATGTGTTATAAACAATATGCCTATCCCCAAACTAACCTTCTAGCCTCTTCCTTTGCTATTTTTACAGACAACATCATAATTGAAGACATACTTTTTAGTTTTTAAGGGTTTTTAACTTGAGTATGAGATGAATAGTGTGTGGGAGTTTTAATCAGTGAAAACACAATTGAGGGAATGAGATCATGTTCATAAACATTGACAGAGGAAGCATGGGTTATTAGACTAGAACATGATCTTAGCATTAAAAAGAAATCTTTGGCAAATTTCAGTGTGAAGGTTGAGTGTCATCTGAGTAGACTTTAATATAATGGGTGACCTGATGTTACTCCACAGGCAACAACTGTGTATTACAGAACAGGCTGGCAAACTTAGTTGTTTTCCACTTTCAGCAGAGAATTATTCATTTATTCCACTGAAAAATCTTTATGATTTAAACTTTCCAACCAATCTTACGGCTTTATCATGTTGAATTTTTCTAGACTACTCTAAGTGTTATTACCGGGACAATGGACATGATTATTACTTCCATGTACCCAGAAGATAATTAAAAAATTGGTTTCAGTAAAATGGGTCAATAACTTCTGGAACAACATCAGGGACTGAACTGTCTTCTTTAGGGTTCTCACAGACTCTTTGGCAGTGCTGGAATTAAAGCAGAAGTTTAATTGATGGCCCACTCATATTTTTGACAGTTGCAGTTCATTTGTTACATTAACAAATGTTTGGGGTTTAGTAGTCTATTTAAGGCAGTTTCTATTAAATTGTCATCATTTATCATTGATTGTTGCACAGTGTTATCTGCAGTCTGGAAATATGCCCTGGCTTCATAATTAAAGCTAAGAGCTATAGGATAACAGTTGACAATTTGACCCTGCCTTTAGTTTAAGACTTATTCTAAGGACCTTTCCACTATTAAAATGCCAGTTAATCTCCACTATTTCATCAAGATGAGAGTTGTAAAGGAATTCCTTCAGCCTAACTTAGCTACCTCAATTCAAACACTTAGTTAAATTCAGTCATCAGGTTCTCTCTAAACCTTCTACATAATGCTCAGAAACTCCAGACATCAATCCACCACTTCCCAATGTGCTTATGCTCACTCGTATACTGAGTTACCTGTAGGATACATGCATATCTTAGATTGACCACCTAACATTAACACATGGTTGATGTGCGACGAATCACTTCTCTAATGGAAAATATCTTTGTGAACTTCAAATGTTATGGACAGAAAAATAAAAGACAGTTCTGTAAGGATACCTGCATGTATGGCTGCAGTACTTCATTTTCCATTGCCTTTCCCTCAATCAAGGTCTACAGGCTTGATGGGCACTAATAGTTTTTATTTAGTGTGTTTGTTTAGGTAGCTAACTGGAAGTCGATCTCATCAGCTTCTTCCAAATGCTCTTTCTGGAATTCCCAATGATTTTGGCACAGCACACTTGCCCCTGTCCATCACCTGGAATCCTGGACTCCAGGAATGAAACCTTCATGTGTCCCCTGATTCTTTGGTCACCACTCCTTTCTGCATCAGAAACAAGTGCTGATGGCTCATTCCAACAAGATATAAATCTGCAAGTTCCCCATGAGATTTTCTGCTACTTCTTGTCTTCCTATTCCTTCCTTCCATTCCTTTGGGAAAATAGATACAAAATGTTCAGCGTAACAAAAATATCTTGTTCTACAGTAAACAAATTAATCAGGCCGTAACTTCCACCAAGTTCTTTTGGCATGTACATATTTCATTACCAGTAGAAACAAATATGACTATTTGAGAAAGTCCTGGAAAAATTCTAAGAAAAACAGCTATAGAGAAAAAGGAAAGAAGCAAAACCTGTGCTCTCTGAATCACCAGTAAAGTATCCCTAATGACAGTATTTAGTGCAGTACAAATCGAGGGCCAAAGGGTCAAAGGAGAGGATACCTTCCCAAGCATGTTTCTGGGAAGGGGCTCTAAAAGTTGCACACACATCCAAGGTTGGCTGACTGCTGCTTCTGCTGCCTGAGAGGAATGTTTATGGCAACTAAAACATGCCAAAGTATGGGGAATAAGGTATGTTCAGACAGAGTCTGTTAAGCACCAAAACATCTCCCTGAAGTTCTGCAGAAATGGACCAAAATGGTGCAGATTGCCTTGGATATATGCCCAGGAAGGGAGCTTAAAAGAGCACGCATGGTGCAGATTTCAGATACTTCTCTCAGGAATGAGAAAATTAAGATTACAAAATCTGTACTCTGCTACCCACTAACCAGTGCTCTATGATAGTTATTTCAGTTAAAGTCTCTGCTCTTTTCTGTTCCTGGACATCAGATTATAGCAGTAAATATTGAAGAGGAAAAGAGAACATGTAAATACTTACCATAAATTGTATATTGCTTTTTTCTACACAGAAATATCTGTCATTGTAATTGCTTCTGTGACAAGCAGAAGTCTCAATAAAGGTCACAGGTTTGCAAAATTTTACCAACCAGTAAATGCATTCAATTTTTCAACCTAACTTGGACTGTGCTCTCAGGCTAAAGATGGGCTGATAATGTGCAGGGGATGGAGAAGAAGCACCTTGTACTGACCAGAGGGACACTGGAAAGTCATTGTCTAGCAAAAGGCTGCTAGACACTTTATGTCCTGACACACAGGGAAAGGAGTCAAAACAAACTGAAACTAATGTTTTTGCATGGGCTGAGAGAGCTGTCTTCTGAGAAGAAAGGGTACACTTTTAGTAAATTGTGCTCATAGCTGTGGATCGCTACATAGTAAGTGTTGTACTATGTAAGACAGTCCCATTTTGCAGTGAATCTGTAGTATCTTCCACTGTAGTTATCTATTGTAGTAGTAGGAAATACGGTAATCAAAGACGAGGAGAAGGCTGAGGTGCTTAATACCTTCTTGCCTCAGCTATTGCGTCTTATTGCTCAAAAGTCATTTTCATTTTGCTTGATTTATCCTACCTCCATGGTTTGCTGGGAGAGGACATGAGCTTTGCGGCCCACACTTGACTCTGAACACCAACAAGGAGAGTGACATTTTTACTGTTTTCATAGTTTTCATAACACACTACCTGGGAATCCTAGAGTAATTTTTTCACTAAATTAACTTCAGAGGCATCCTGCAAGAGAGCAATACTGTTATTATTGCTTTTATTTTCATCTTAGAGAAAAGTTTAGAGCTGCTGAGTGGCCATATTTTTAAAGTATCACTGTCACTATAGACACACATAGACCAAGTGAGTCCCTCGAACTCTAATTTGGGCTGAAAAATTAGACCCTTTGTACCTAAGTGCTTCTGAAAATCCCACTAGGGTCCCATTTGCTGGTTCATTGCCTAAGTAGCTTGCAAATTATGCTGTGGCTTGTTCAAGGTGACATGCAACTTTTGCATGCTACTTCTCATCTCATTCTATCCTCAGCTGACTTTGGTTTTGGTCACTAAACTTTTTCCTCCCTGACTCCAGTCCCAAACTCACTTCTAAGGCCATCCAGCACAAATGCACCATGGTGGAATGGGGTCCAGCTGTTCATCTGCTGTTTTCATAGAAACATAGAAATCACAGAATCATAGAAATCTCTGGATTTGACATGACTCTAGAGGTCATCTAGTCCAACCCTCCTGTTAAGAGCAGGGACATCCTCAAGTAGATCGGGTTACTCAAGAGCCTCACTGAGCCTCACCTTGAATATCTCCAGGGATGGGGCCTCAGCCACCTTCTTTGGCAACTTGTTCCAGTGTTCTACCACCCTCATGGTAAAGAACTTCCTCCTAACATCCAATCTAAATCCACTCTTTTCTAATTTAAAACCATTGCCCCTCGTCCTTTCACTACAGGCCTTTGTAAACAGGCCCTCTCCAGTCTTTTTATAAGCAATCTTCAGGTACTGGAAGGTGGCTGTTAGGTCTCCATGGAGCCTTCTCTTCTCAGGGTTGAACAATCGCAGCTCCCTCAGCCTGTCCTCATAGGAAAGGTGATCCAGCTCCTTGATCATCTTCGTGTCCCTCCTCTGGACCTGCTTCATCAGGTTTATGTCCTTCCTGTGCTGAGGGCTCCAGAGCTGGACACAGTATTCCAGGTGAGGTCTGACCAGAGAGGAGTAGAGCAGCAGAATCACCTCTTTTGATCTGCTGGCCACACTTCTTCACTTCCACACTTCGCTTTTCCTCTGGAATAGCAAAACTCAAGGGGCTCTTACCCTGCACCCACTTTGCAGTTTTATTATTAAAAATCTTCCTACATTCTTAACATTGTTCTATGGGTTGTTTATATTTAAGTTAGCCACTTAAAAACATCCAATGAAATGAATATCAAAAGATTTCTAAGTAGTGGCTCTATCACAGATTCATAGGAAAAATGAAGAAAAAAGTAGGCTTATTAATATGTAAAATAAATCTTTGCTGCAAATAAAGCAAATTCTTGTTTTCTTCAAAAAAGCAAGAGATACAGAAAATAAATTCTCATTGTTTCCTTTGCAACTGCTTTTACCAGACATGAAAACTGAAGAACATTCTTTTTCTATAAAGAGAATAAATTAATTTCCTAATAGTTTATATTTGTTAAAGGATTGTAAGATTCCTATGCCCTCTATAGTCTTTGTCAGTAACTTTTTAAGTGGGCTTCTCTGCATTTGATGCATCCCCCATTTAAAATGGAGGACGACTTTAAGATAATGTAGCTAAATTGGGGATGCAGTTAAAACTGAGAAAAAAGTTTTCTGAGGGATTCTTTTTTTTGATAAAATTCGTTAGGAAAATGTCTGACCTGTTCTTCAACAGACTACTTTTAATCTAAAATAATAATATTAAATTGAAGAAGTGTACAGATCAGGCTAATTCCATTTACTTTATGAGACAGTGACATTCAGATTTGAGAACATGTAATGGAAGAAGAATAAATTGGAAATGGTTTAATCTACAAATTAGATAGCAGTTTCTCCCAGGTTATCTCCGGAGAGGTTGTCCTGTTGCCTGTAAACTACTTCTCAAACACCTTGTACGCCTACAACAATATATACCGAATAATGAAGCTTTCAAAAAAGAGATCTGTTCTGAATGTCAGAAGTGACTAATTTCTTCCATATCTTGTACAGTTTTCCAAAGCTATAAAGTAGTATATAGGAGAATTAGCTTATAGCTGTGCTGTAATTTCCCTAGCTAGTAAATTCAAGCCCTATCTCTTAATTTAAATATGTTTTGTAATAGGAAGTGAACTTTGTAATTCATCATCACTCTCCCTTGTTATATACACTTAAAATTCAGCTCCTGATCTTGAGTGATGTAGATAAGAAACATTGAAATGAAAAGAGGATTTTGCACTTTCTGAAAGAATTTTTGTATCCTTAGAAGGATTAATCAAATTAAAAAAAAAAAAAACCAAAAAAAACCCCAGAAGTCAGAAAGACAAAACATGACATTTTATTTTTATGGAACACATATCTGATCAAAAGGAAAAAATAATCTAAACTCCGTATCTTAAAAAAAAAAAAAAAAAAAGGTAAAAAAATGCCAAATGTATTCTAGATGATATCCTGAGCAGTTATGATTGATTCAGATTTACAGATAGTGGTGAATAAAGAAATAGATAGCATTTCTTTATGGAGTGCATAGAAGGACTAGGTTAAGTCTTTTTAACAGATATTGCAAAATATATTTGGTATTATATAACTTAATAGTAGATACAACCTTTTGCTTTGTCATAAGTTGTTTGTCATAAGGTTTCTATCTTTAAAATGTACATTTTATCGAGTTTTCTTTAGTCTTAACAAAAGGTTTGTCAACAATTATATTCAAGAAAACTGAAAAGACCAGTTTATCTGCTGTAGCTCATGGGACCATCCTACTGTATCTGCTTCTAGGGAAATGTAACGCTACAAGAACAAAATTAATCATATTGCCAAATTCATGTAACTAGACTATTTTTTAAGGATTCACTTCTTATTTGCCCTGCACATTTATGTCAAAAGATATCTCAGAAATTGAGAGGTTTAGAGTAGTTCAAGGAGAAGGGAGAAAGCAGGAATACCTAGTTCCTATGCAGTCAAACTTTATGCAAACTTGTTTGTCTCCCAACCCTTCATTTTACCTACCCAAAATAAATTCTGAACAGTTACAGTAGATCTCATATGCCGTCCCATGCTCTGTCTACTACAAGGCTTATCAATAATTAAGTTATACTAGAAGGAATGGCAAGACACATTAAAGCCTGACATCATGTTGTTGTCATGCAGCAGCCACATAAACAATAGATATAGTCCTAACTTCACTTTTATTTATGCTCCCCAAATGTTATGAGATTTCTGTGGGTACAAGGTTCATGCTATTGCTGTTAATATACAGCACAGTAGATCCCAATGGTCAATCTAGTCAGTATCCAGAATCTACATCATCCAGCCAATAATTGTTGAACCTGAAAACTTCTCTTCAGTTGATGTAAATCATATAGCTCCAGTAACTCTTAAGAATTTACAAACTTGCATCATTATACTTGTCAACCAGCTGATCCATAAGGCTTACTCATAAGCTGTATACATCCTCTAAAGAGCAAAAGTTAGTGGCTGACGTGCAGATAAATGCACTAAGCAGTAAAATAACTTGTCTTCTTTGACACGTTTTCTTCTCATGCATAACATCCAAATAAACAGCAATGTGAGACTCTTATTTTCTCTGGGATTTTTCACGCAAACTTAAAATAAGATATATGTTACCTTTACTGTTCAGAACATCTGACAGTTCTGCAGTATGCCAGATAAACCCAGCTCATATAGCTGATTTAGAGAGCATTAATATTCATTAAAAGCAATAGTAAAGTGATATTGCCCTGATTTTGGAGCACTGACAGGAGGCTGGTGGCAGCAGTCAAAACTGGGCCAGAATTTCCTGTCTCAGTGCTAAGTCAAGCATGCATATGCACTTCCTATGGCTCTATAGGTCCTGATGTCAATCTAGTGCTATCCAACCAAGAACAATGAAGTAAGGGTGACGTTCCCCTATAGTCCTGATGCTTTTGCACTATAACACAAAGTTGTGGCTTGTCATGGGCTAGGTAAGTTGCTTTATTGGCTCACTAGAGCCAAAGTATTAAAATGTCAGTGCACAAACATATATTTGTATTATAAGTAAATAATTCAATATTCTGTGGTGGTTTTGCATCAAGCATCTCCAAATAAGTCAAGGAACATCTAAAGATTTGTTCGCATATATTGTCACCCAAAACTAGAAATGATCCTTCCAACTATTTCAGAATACTTCAGCCATTAAATAAAATGACGTTAAAAAGAATTCCACACACCTGGATTTAGCAAAGGCCCAAATAAACCTTTTCTGTTCAAAGCAAAAAATGAAAACCAGTTATCAATGTTAATATTATGCAATAATAATTTATTATTTACTGTGGGCAGAGACACAAAGGGGGAAAAAACCCAGCATTTTACACATTTTTCAAGCAACCAATGGCAAGAGAAGAGTTTCTGGTTCAAGACTAAAGACAGCATATACCTCAGTTAATGTGCACATGATACACATAGTTTGCTTCACAAATGCCCCCCCACTCCTTCTCTTGGAGGTTTTCATCCTTTCTGGTTTCAGAGAAGCTCCCAAGAAGCCCCAGACTGACTGGCTCTGGCTTGCCTCGCTGTGCAGGGTCGTTAGCTGCAGTGGTCAGTGTGATGTCCACAAACAGCAAACACTGCTGAGGAGCAGTGCCTGCAGCCAGAGCCCCAGTTATCAGTTAGTGTAATAAACTCAGATTAGCAAAAGGATGAGTTGCTTCCTACAAGACTTAGATCACTATAGTGATGTTTGAAAGAAAAAATTAAACAGTGCAAGGGAATGTTCCCAAGAAGAGGAGCTTGACTGCACATGGCAAATCTGCTAGAATGACCCAAACTGGCACTTAAACCTCCCAAACAGTCCCAGGAGGTGCTTTGTAAACCAGCATGGGCTGCTGGCCACTCCAAATAGTCACTTTTGCTGTAAGCACCCTATACTGAAAGGTAAAAGAGTTGAACAGAAATAAGGCAGTCAGTACTCTGACTGTTGGCTTCTGTGCTAGAGAATAACACTGCTTAGGTGTAATACCAGGTGTAGATGTTGGTATCGGCACCCAGGAGAGAGGCGTAGGCCTTTGATTCTAGTCAAGTAAGATACAAACGTGAGCTGGGCACACAACTCCTTACTGCAGACTAGAGGAGAGTCACTGGCCTGGGATATTGCCAAACCACCCATTTCCCAGCAAAGAATCTTGGACAGAATGCTAGAAATCCTTTCTCCATAAGGGTGGCCTGAATTTCTGCAAAAAAGAGTTTAAGATTGTCTAAGTCAGTCAGTGACAGCAAAGCTCTCTGTCTTGGAGACTGAGTCACAGGTTCCACTCCCAGCTCTTGAGCATGTTTGTTTATTTTATTCACTGTCTGTTTAACATTGAATACATAAACAGTGCTTGGGAAGAACAGGAATCCACGACTCATTCTTTTTAGGCAAATTTCCTGATAACAGTATTAAAAACATGCTTATTCTTGCATGTTATGTCCAATCCAGTGACTCTTCAGTTCTTTGCTGCACAACAAAAAAGGCTTCAAGGAAAAGGCATTTGTCCAACAAATGCTGTGATCATCTCTACTTTGGATAGTGTCCTAATGAATGGTTTTGAAATTCTCCAGCATAAAGAGCTCATGGGGGGATGTTACCTGTCCACAGGGTGAATTATCCCCAACATCTGATCCAGGGGGACTACAAATTGAATCATTTTTCCCTCTCTTTCCTGTTAATTCATCATCTAGTCTCATAAAAGTAGTTGATGCTTTTCTGCTTATTCCCACAGCTACACCACAGGCATATTCTGAATACCTTCAACTGAGTCTTTCAAGGAATAAGGCAGCAAAGCAAATTAAAGGATCCCAATTTGGACTCAGGTAAGACACAGAGTTGCAGGAAGGAGCATTTTCAGGGCAGAACTTTAAGCACATTTGCAATTTCACCACTGATAACAAGGCACTTGCAGACCTGAGATTTTTCCTCTCAGGTGACATCCTAAATTCTAACTACATTCTTTCTAAAAATTCAGTTGAGAAGCCTGTATGATGTAATGATCCTATGTTTCTCTCTCTCAGTCTTTTCTGAGAGGCAAGAAAATAAAGCAAAGTAGAAAGAATACTGTAGAAGTCCAAAGTGAAGGAAGAAGCAAGAGGGAGAGCTTCATTCCTCAGAGACTTAGAAACTTATATTCACAGTAGTAACTCATTTTTGTAAAGTTTGATTTGAATAAATGGTAAAATACAGTTTCCTCCACAGCTTACCTTTGCATGGTGCTGTTTAAAGTGGGGTCCTTAATTTCCATCAGAAGTATAATCACTTGTTTCAGTGGTTGTATTGGAATGAAAAGTTGAAAGAAATGCAAAAAAAAAAAAAAAAAACAGCATAAACCACAATGTGCACATTGGGAATGTTTAGGTTGAGCTGAGAAAACAAAGGTACCATCCCTCCACGGGAGACCACTCTCACAGTATCTCAGTTCTTAAGGCTGGCAAGATGATGAAAGGTTTTGAAAGAAAATTCCTCCAAATCATTGTGGTTGGGTACCCATAGATTTCTCATTAAAGGACTTCAAATTAAGAGTAAGGCTTAGGTCCTATGTTTGAAAAAAAAAATAATTTGAGAAATGTCTCCCATTTGGAAAGCAACCTGTAAGAATAGTGCTTTGAAGAATTCTCTTTAAAACTAGATTTTGTATCTGTCAGTCCAGTCCTGTTCTAATCTAAAGTAAGATCAACATTTTGTAAAATTAAGATGTGTACTTCTCCAAGTTATATTACTTCTAGGATTCTTTCCCCTTTTTAAGTAAGAAGGCTGGAAGACTGTTCATCTGATTTAAGCTATTTTACTGGGAATTTCTGCCATATTTTGACCACGTTCCAAGTGGCAGTTGAGATATAAATAGCAGAATAAACAAACAGCTGCTGAAGCAAAGTTGAAAAGTCAGAGACCAATGAGATTATCAGTTGTTTCTACAATACTTCCAGCCTGGCCACATACCAAATGTCATATCATGTGACAAATTCTTTATTACTAGCATATAGATTTATAATGTCTTCATTCCCCACTTACTAATTCTGAAGTACTTTTTCAAAAATTTCATTATGAAAAAAGAGAACATTTTATTAAAGACATCAGCAATGAAAGTCTCCTGGTTTTGTTAAAAAATTCTTGGTTATGTGTTGGATTTCACTGTACTTTTATGGTTTCTCTATAAACATAAGGGCTGCTATATGTTTAGAAATGAAATTCCAGAGGTAAAATAAAATGTTCCTCCCCCTCCAAACCTACTTTGTTTCAAGGCTTAGAAGCTGGAAGAGGTCATTTATCCAATATTTGTGTGAAAATAATATTTATGATAAAACAGTGATTGGGCATAAGACTGTGTATATCATATTTGATTATGCATACTACTCATTTGGCACTTCTTCCTCACTACAAGCACAAAGAAATAGACAATCCTGCATAATGAAAGCCACTTGAATAATGAGATCATTGTTAGAATGCCAGTCTTTTAATGCTCTCTACAAATGCAAATAAAATGTTTTTACTGATTGATGAATAAATGTTTTCACTGGGCTTTGACATGAGATTATGTCCCCCAGTTCACAGCAGAATATTTTTTTTTTAATTAAATTGAGTCAAAGACTTTTTTTGATTGGGTTTTAGTGTATATGACCAAAATGTTTAGATCTAAAACACGTTCCAGATCTCTGGTGCAGAAGATGATTTATGATTCTTGCCTATAAGGATCAAAGTCTCTGATGAAAGTACTGTGAAGAATCATGTTCTCTTTAATGCCTTGAAAGAAGGCAGAATATAGAGCTTCTTTCATTTATTTTATTGCCAGTTTCAATAGAGTAGTAGCAACATTTGAGTGTATTGCATTGGTATTCTGTCACTAATATGAAGAGGAGGTTAAAGACTCATTGCCCAGAAGTAATTTTAAAAGTAATCTGAAATTCCCCCTATTTTGACATTATTTATAGGTTTTGACTTATTTATTTCAGTGGGAATTGCAATCTGTCCTTTAAAAGTACAAGTCCTTTTTAGAGTCCTTGCAGTTAATTTTCAGACTTGGATGTAGGTCTGCTCTATTTCAACTTCTCATGTCAACATTGAAGTGATTCCATTTTAAAACCCTGATCTTTCATTGTTGTTTTCTCAAGTGACGGTTGCATTTGTGAATTCTGTAAGTGTGATTACAGTCTGAAATTAGAGATAGTTAATCTAGAAACACTTATTCTTCTATCATTTAACCAAAGTCTCATGGGATGAGCTGAGTGGAAAGTATGGGATGCCCCAAACATTTACTCTATTGGAGAAAACATTGGAGACTTTTGAGCTCTTTCCAAGTATTTCTGATGTTTGACCTATCCATTTCTCATGTTTGGTCCATGATCTCTGGATCATTTTTATAGGAGGTGAGCTAATAGCTGCAAAATAAAAACAGACAGCTAAAGCACTTAAAGAGATACAGATTATCAAAACCAGATGGACTTGCTCTATATCAATAGTTAAATTAATACACTAATATGCCAATTAGTAATCTCAAGGTACTGTAAGGGAGTAATGGTTATTATCATTCCCATCTGACAAATAATGAGATCCAACTTGCCATAGTCACCCATGCAGTATGTGGCAGAGTTAAGAATAAAACAAAGGTCTGTGAAAATATTTCTAGTGATATGCCAAGAGTAGCCTCTCTAACAAACTGCTTACTATCTAAATAGTTAAGGCATGGGGGGAGGAGAGAAGCAGAGCAATGCAGTGAAGGGACAGAGGAGGAGCAGATGTGAAGTGACTTCCCCAAGGAAGTTCAGCAACTAAGCCAAACTCAGAATTCTTGCACCCACCATCAGAGTCATGTTCACCCTGTCTGTAGGGCTTCCATAGTACAGTATTTCCTGAATTAACATTCATGGCACTGAATATCCAGGGCACCAGATATTTCAGAGGATTCTCCTTAGACAGTGGTCAGCAAGGGCTGTAAGAGGTCACCATTACTTATGTCAAGGTTTAGGGTGAGGGCTGTTCACGAGGCCTTCAGAATTGTCCTGGTTTGAGCTAGAACAGAACTAATTCTGTTCAGTGATTTTCCTTTTCACATAATCAAACAGAATCACAGAATGCTAGGGGTTGGAAGGCACCTCAAAAGATCATCTAGTCCAAACCCTCTGATAGAGCAGGATCACCTAGATTGGGTCATCAAGAATTGCATCCAGGTGAGCTAAGTATCTTCTAAGTAACTGCAATTTCTGAAGTTCTAACCCACTCTACTGACCCACACTTCCTGAGTTTACTCATGAAGATGTTATGGGAAGACAGTATCAAAAGCCTTGCTGAAGTCAAGGTAGACAACATCCACTGCTCTCCCTGCATCTATCCATTCAGTCATACCATCATAGAAGGCTATCAGATTAGTTAGACATGACCTCCCTTTAGTAAATCCATGCTGGCTACTCTTGATATTCTTTTCTTCCATGTGTTTAGAAATTACCTCCAGTATGAGCTGTTCTGTTACTTTTCAAGGGATGGAGGTGAGGATGACTGGTCTGTAATTACCAGGGTCTCTTTCTTGACCTTTTTGAAGACTGGAGTGACATCGGCTTTCCTCCAGTCCTCAGACATCTCACCTGTTCTCCATGATCTTTCAAAAATGAAGAAGAATGATAGACCAACAACATCAGCCAGCTCCCTCAGCAGTTCCAGAATCCTGACCCTGAATCTGTTTCCCATTTGCTGCTGAGTCCAGTCTGGGACTTCCGCAGCACTGCTCTACAGCATCCGTGGTGATGGTAATGTAATTGACAACAGGGAGGCTGAGTTCAATATTAGTTTTCTATGCGTTTATATATATTCATATATATATCTTTATTCTCATTAAACCTGGTTTTGTTTTATTGTCCAATCCATAACTCTCTCTCCTTTATTCCCTTTCGCTTCCCCTTGGGAAGGGAAAGGCATTAGTAGAGAGCAAACCAGTCTCTATAATCCCAAATTCATTGTCAAGAACATTCTTGTCTCATTAGACAGCACTTCCAGTTAAGTTCTCAGGTCAGTATCCTTCAGATTTCTCTGTTCCTTTTCTTGCATAGAAATACCTTCGTACAATTGCAAAACTCTTCTCAAAGCTTTTCTTTGCCAGAATACTCTAGAGTAGTTAAGAAACTGTTATTCTGAAGTCTTCTTGCACAAGTAAATAATTGCATAATTGCTTACCTTCTGTCTGTATCTAGCTGTGATCTATAGATTTTTAAGCACTTAATACAGGGCAATCCAGGTTAAGCAGAAGGGTATCTATGCATGATTGAAATATGAATCATAGAATCATAGAATCATAGAATAGGCTGGGTTGGAGAATGTTTGGGTTTTTTTCTCTTTAAATCTGTTTAATCTAGAACACAATCCTTGTATGCAGACAGTTAAATATGAGAAAAGCTTTACATCAAAAACACTGACTTTCAGAATTCTTTCTCAGCCTTTTCTGAGCAGGATATGTCACTGAAAAATAAAAACAACCAACCAACCAAAGAAATAAAAAAAAAAAACACACCAAAAACAAAACCAAAAGCCAAACCCCAACCTTCAAGAATAGCTAGTTTTCTTGTGTAACAAACATTTTGCAGAATGAAGCAGAATGGACTGTGCTCAGANTGACATCGGCTTTCCTCCAGTCCTCAGACATCTCACCTGTTCTCCATGATCTTTCAAAAATGAAGAAGAATGATAGACCAACAACATCAGCCAGCTCCCTCAGCAGTTCCAGAATCCTGACCCTGAATCTGTTTCCCATTTGCTGCTGAGTCCAGTCTGGGACTTCCGCAGCACTGCTCTACAGCATCCGTGGTGATGGTAATGTAATTGACAACAGGGAGGCTGAGTTCAATATTAGTTTTCTATGCGTTTATATATATTCATATATATATCTTTATTCTCATTAAACCTGGTTTTGTTTTATTGTCCAATCCATAACTCTCTCTCCTTTATTCCCTTTCGCTTCCCCTTGGGAAGGGAAAGGCATTAGTAGAGAGCAAACCAGTCTCTATAATCCCAAATTCATTGTCAAGAACATTCTTGTCTCATTAGACAGCACTTCCAGTTAAGTTCTCAGGTCAGTATCCTTCAGATTTCTCTGTTCCTTTTCTTGCATAGAAATACCTTCGTACAATTGCAAAACTCTTCTCAAAGCTTTTCTTTGCCAGAATACTCTAGAGTAGTTAAGAAACTGTTATTCTGAAGTCTTCTTGCACAAGTAAATAATTGCATAATTGCTTACCTTCTGTCTGTATCTAGCTGTGATCTATAGATTTTTAAGCACTTAATACAGGGCAATCCAGGTTAAGCAGAAGGGTATCTATGCATGATTGAAATATGAATCATAGAATCATAGAATCATAGAATAGATTGGGTTGGAAAAGACCTCCAAGATCATCGAGTCCAACCCCTGATCCAACTCCAATTACTATATCATGGCACTAAGGGCCATGTCCAATCTCTTTTTAAAAACCTCCAGGGATGGTGAATCCACCACCTCTCTGGGCAGGCCGTTCCAATGCCTGATTACCCTCTCTGTAAAGAATTTCTTCCTAACATCTAACCTAAACTTCCCCTGGCAGAGCTTAAGCCCATGTCCCCTTGTCCTGTTGTTGGTTGCCTGGGAGAAGAGGCCAACCCCCACCTGACTATAACTTCCCTTCAGGTAGTTCATAGAATCATAGAATCATAGAATAGGCTGGGTTGGAGAATGTTTGGGTTTTTTTCTCTTTAAATCTGTTTAATCTAGAACACAATCCTTGTATGCAGACAGTTAAATATGAGAAAAGCTTTACATCAAAAACACTGACTTTCAGAATTCTTTCTCAGCCTTTTCTGAGCAGGATATGTCACTGAAAAATAAAAACAACCAACCAACCAAAGAAATAAAAAAAAAAAACACACCAAAAACAAAACCAAAAGCCAAACCCCAACCTTCAAGAATAGCTAGTTTTCTTGTGTAACAAACATTTTGCAGAATGAAGCAGAATGGACTGTGCTCAGACCTGTCAGAAGAGTATACTTTCCTGTGTAGGAACAGTAAGGTTAACAGTATATGTGGAATATTACTGGGACACTACTCCTGGTACTGGTACTACGAATTAGTAGAATTAAGAAATGCAGTTCTCTTGGATATTTTTAATTATTTCAAATGTTTTTATGCCTTTTATATATCAATGTATACTGTGTTGTTTTTATTCTATTTGCAGCAGCCAAGATAATCTATCCTCAAGATGGTGATTCTTACCTTAATGCCAAACGTTCCACAACTTTTGCTTTGTAGCCAGAGTTTAGGTTAAAACTTGTAAATTAAAAAGTTTTTTTCTTTTTAAATGTATAATTTTGGTTCTAAATACTGAAAAAAAAAAAAAAAAAACACCAAAAAACCTGCTCTGATCTGCTAGTATGAAAAAAAATTATCAGAAAAAGAAAATTCCACTGGATCTCTTTCTGTAATGAAATTATTACTGTTATCATGCAGAGAAATTTTTCTGGCAGTGTGGATGGCTCCTGAGTCTGACAGCTCAAATCCATGTATAGAAGTTTCCTTTAGTTTAAGGCAGGTACTACAGTATGGAGAATCTGACACCTAGTGTAGACTTTTAATGTTTCATGCAGAAGTAGACCAAAAGTCTGAGATTTGCTTGCTGAAATATTTTCTTATTTTCCCTAATTTAAAATATTTATTATTGTGATCTTTTATTTTTGTCTATTCCACCTGAATGTCTGAAGCTCACATATCTGTATGGGAGACAAACTTGATGCACCTCATTAAAAAAAATAAAGCTAAGCATTAAGGAAAGGAGCTTAATGCTCTTTCTTCTCGACCTTTAATGTCATAAAATTCACAGTAATGAGCCACTTTACATAGGGCTTTGATTACATTGAGTGAGAAAGGCACATAATGGCTGACATGAATATTATTACATTGAGCTCTACAGATATTATCTCTTCCTATCAAATGCAAATCACTAACCATATTATGATTTTGTGTCTCTCTTTTTCTATATATTGCAGTAAATTATCTGAGACAGATTAAGGAATCAGAATTTTAGATTTTATTTCCTTTCACTAATCTTGTGACATAAATTCAGCTCAGTTTAAATCAAGCACGCATGCTGCGCTTCCTGTTTTGCATGTTAATCTGCCAGTTGTCAGCAAAGAGCTGAATGGAAAACAAAACCAGTATCTCAATATTTAAATACCAGTTATTGTAAATAATTGCAGTAATGCCATAAAGCTACTTACAAAATGAATACGTATTGAAGACAGACATATTGTGCCTCTAAAGTGCTCACGTAGCTACTTGAAAACAAACAAAAGACAGAACACATCAGTGCAACAAACAAGAAGGAATAAGACATGAGATATAAAACTCTTACAGTCACATAAATATTTATGTCATCTATACCTAGGATTGTCAATTAATAGATTAATAGCAACAGCATTTCCAGAAAGAAGACTGGATAACTCTGAGATGAAAATGTCACCCTGAGTCTTGTCACTGCTGCAAGTTAATCTGAAGTCCTAAAATGAAATGCAATCTAAAGAATTTCATCTTCTCATTTCATATGATAACAGGACAGTTTATATGACTATAATTTGGTCTCACTTGACTTGGAAATTGTTCCAGGTCACAAAAAAAGTGTTTGAAGGTGATAGTACAAAACATGATAGTTGATAATACAAAATATGCAAATTTTTTGACATCTGTTTCTCAGTTAGATAGTTTTGTATAGTTCATCTTTCTCCGCTCCCTGGCACTAACATGATTTTTTTAACTTCTGAAATCACAACGTACCTTTGCAGGTTATAACACCAACTTCACAATACTTGAGTCAAAGAGTTCTCTCAGTTATTTTATTATATTTCAGATAAGGAACAATCTTTAAGGAGATAAACAAACATAGATAAAACAGGCTGTTTCCTCCTTCCTTCTGAATAAATGCAATTCAAAAGTAAAAAAGTGATAATAAGATTGGAGAATGACACATTGAAAAAAAGGCATCAAAAACTTGTGGAATAGAAAATAATAGCTCTGCTTTTTAAAGTCAGTAACGGGTTTGAGTGTTTAAAGTGTATAATGTGAAATGAGCCAGATGAAATAATTATTTATCACTGGCTAGCACAGAGTGAGTTCTAAATGGAAAGCAATTTTCAATTAACTGGTCATGCTACACTTACCTGAGGTTATGTTGCATAATCAATCATGAAGAAATGTTATTCGCCTGCTGTTTATGAGCCAGATGGTTCTAATACTAATTTTAAAACTAAAATATGACTTAAAGAAGAGGGGTGCAATGACAAAACTTGAAGCCCACAGCAAAAATAATTATCAGAAGTCAATTGGCAGTATTGATATATAGTTTCAAAATATTTTGAAAGGATGTATTATAGCTGTCACCATCTAGCATCAGACAAAAAATAGTATTATCCTAACTAATTCCACGACTACTTTTATAATCAAAACTATTCAGCTCTTGTTTTATTACTTCAGACTATGAAAGAGGCGACAGTCAAAATGGTATGTAAAAGGATGCATGCAGACAGCCTGATATGCCCTCTTCCTTTCCTGTCCTGAAAGATAGCCAACAATCCCCCAAGCTACCAGTTATACAGCATCATTTTCTATCTTTCAGTATGTGCCTTGAAGTGGTTTCTCTCCCAGGGTAGTAAAAATTGCAGTCCCGTTCCACCTAGACCCCCTTTGCAATGCAGCTGCAAGGCCCTCTGTCACCCAGCTCTCCATGTGCCTGGAATTGAACTGAAGGTGGCAAGGCAGTCAGGGGCAGCTATACAGATATCTGCTGTGCAGCATCTATGAGACAAGGTGTGTGGCTGTGACCAGCAATGGTTGCAGACACTATCTCCAGTAAAGATGCAAAGTGGCTTTACTGTCCTAGGGCAGTAACAGCTCACACCAAACCAAACCCTGATTTTTCTGTCTCTGTGCAGCACTGTGAGAAAATGCAGATGTACTCATACAGAGATAAATGTAGCTGCAGGTGCAGTCTCAAACATATGGTGCAAAACAGCTGCAGTAAATGTCTCACCCTGTATGTCCTTCCAGAAGGACTTGCTCTACTATGAGAAAATCAATATTTTTCTGAAGGGGTTCATGATTTTAGGTTCCTCTTGAACATAATAGTCCCTTCCAACCCTTAACATTCTGTGACTCTGTGATTCTGTGACAATGTGTGACTCTGCTAATCTTACTCCTTCCTGAATTCAAAGATAACGCGCTTACAGCACTGGGATCAAAGGCAAATTCCCCTTTATAACTGAAGGCATGTATCAAACCTAATTCCTTTACAGTCTCTCAAGTTTCTTTGATATTCAACTTCAGATTTTCTACCTATTGCCTACTCTTTACTAGTTAAATAAATTCACAGGATGAACTGTTGTGTTTTTTACAACATGCCTATAAAGCACTCAAGAGCACAGAATGTAATTTGTTCTGGCTTTATAGTTGCTTACTGCAAAGAGTTTTTTGTCTCCAGAAAGAGTTATCCAGGATCTTGTATAGTACAAATACCAATAATGCTCATGTCTTGGAATAGCCTAGCTTTCCTGTGCCAAAGCATTCACTTAAAAACTGATGTGTACGTGAGGAAATGGGACATGATGTTCATGATAATTGAAAACATCCTTAAAATTTAGCTTACTTCAAGTAATAAAGTAATTGAGTAATTGTATCAATCTGATACAATAAATACATATATAAATATACAAGTGATGACATTTTTAAAATATCAAAGGGGATTTCTATTTTCCACAAATACAAATATTCCAAACAACTTGAAAGGAACTGCCCATGTGTTTTAATAGTAAGCATGTGCATAAAGATCTGAGGAACAATTGCATAGTAGGAGACATTATTTTCAGAAGGCAGTGAACACATTATTTTAAATACAGCCACTGAATCACTCTAGAATTTCAAAGCACTTTATAAAAGCCAGTTAATTATATTTCATGTATACTGAACTCTTAGTCAGAAGAACACAGCATCTTTTGCAGTAATTAATTAATTTTATCTCCTGACACCACAGTGAGGTAGAAGAATATTATTGTTCCCTCTCATACTTTGAGGGAAGTCAAAAGAAGTGCCTTTTTTCAGTGATGCTACAGGTCACCTACTACTTCCAGTACCTCCAACTCAAACAGCACACTGAATGCTACAGACCTGCTGTATGCTTTTTGCATGTGCTTGAATTGTATTTTAAACCGTGGCACATATGAAAGGTAGAAATATCTCCTGACATTCATGACTTTGAATCCCTGACGTAATTAGTAAAGAACATTTTCAATAAAGATTGATATTTAACAATGTAAGATACTTCTACACCTTCTTTGTAGCATCTTTATGTTCAGTCCTGTCTCTGCCAGTGTAATAAATTTATCTTATTAAAAAAACCTCTATCTCTCTTAACTTCTTTCCCAAATACCACCTGTCAATACAATACTGCCAACTGACAAAATCTGCCAATTAAGTGGTTTTGACCCAGTATCTATAATTGCTATATAACACATGAAAAATAATACACATAATGAATATATATATGCATATACATAATGTACCTTAAAAGGTTGGATTAGATGATCCTTGTGGTCCCTTCCAACTTGGTATTCTATGATTCTGTGATTCTATGACCATGTACATGGATACTGTGAATAAGGCCATCATGGACTCAACCAGCTTAGTTCTGAAGTTCATACTGAATCAAGGATTTTCTGAAAAGTCTCTGCTGTCAAACTATTTACAAGAAATTGAGAGAAATAATTGAAGGGGTGTTTAAGAGTAGAAGCTTATCCTATGTGCACGTTCTAAGTTGGCTAGCTAAATACGCAGATACTCATGCATAAATATATAAAAATATTATGCATATGTATATGTATAAAGTATATAAAACATAAGCTATATTAAGTAAAAAACATCTGTGGGTTTTGTGATAGATATTCCAGTCAGAATATTCTGATTCACAGTCTTAGACTCTCTGCTTTCTATTAAAACAGGAGAAATGAATGGCATTTCTTTTCAATTGTAAAACTTGCTCAGCACTTTTGGTTCCTGAGATAGGGTTGGTACTTTGTCAGAGCAGTAATTTAATGCAGGCCCACATACAGAAATTCAGACCAAAGAGTGCTCAATCAACAATACAGTGTTCCCTCTCCCAGCAGTGTAACTGCACATGAATTTATTGAAATCTGAAGGTGATTCACTGAAAAAAAACAAGAAATCATGTTGTCCTGAGAGTGAGTTATAAGTCTGAAGATATAAAGACAAATCCAGAGTGATCTTAACAACCTAAAATAGCCATTCAAAGGACCAAACTACCTAGATCCAGAACTACTGCACTGTAGTCACTCGAATTGGAAGTATCTACATCCTCTCTGCAGCAATAAGAAAATTTCAGTATATTGAAAGTCTGCAACAGGCCTAATTGAGTATTCTTTGAACTTCACTTGATTATTCAGATCTTCCTTCCATAATCCACCTGATCCCTAGTGCACAGGACAAAACTAGTTTGAGATGAAAAATAAATACTCAATACCCAAATTCAGTACTATTACTGCACTACTTGTATTTATCCTGACAAGTCATACAGTTTATTTATATCAGTCAGCAATATTCATTCTTTAGCACAAAAACACTTCACAGAATTTCCTGCTTCTACATCATCTGATACACCATTCTTAGAGAAATGTGTGCCTGTAATTAATAAGTTGTTTAGTTGTAAATAAAAAATGTAGCCTATGAGAAAAGGAAACAGTTGTGTATGCTCATTTCAGGGCCTCGATTAAAGGAAAATGTTAGTGCTTTTCATACATATGCTCCACAACAGAAAAATTGTATAGCTGCCCAAATAGCTCTTTCAATACCTTCCAAGCCTCTTCATCAATAAAAAGGCCTTTATGAGAAACTTAACATTTCCCTCACCACCTTCCGAAGTACATCTATATTTGGATTTAAACTCTATGTTGTGACATAGCTTCTCAACAGGTTTTCCACAAAGAGACCTTGTTCCTGAATTGGAATACTACCTCATACAGCTCTCACTAGATGAATGTACATTTAAGTTCAAGATTTCCACGTCTCATGCCTGAAGCAATTTTGTGTGGTTCATTGTTCTTCAGGAGGGTTGAACTCAGACTCATCAGTTAGTTAATTCACTTTTTTTTGCAGGCCTTTACAATGTCCATCCAGCCTGAATCCCTTGATCGACTCTTTCATTTATCAAAAGGATTTTTCCTTTTCTAGGTGACTTCCTCAGCATCCATACTGAAAACACCACAGATCCATGAAGTGACTTTGTGCCATCTTTCATTTGTGAAGTGGCAACTCAGGCCTTGCAAGATGCTTTATCCATACCCTTTGTTCAGGGGTCAGGAACACAGCTTTGGGAAGGTGAGTTCTTCAGTTTCTCCTGTGCCCTGATCACTGAGATGGGATGGCAGCCACTCTATCTTTGCACAGATTGGTGCAGACAAGATTGTACGTATGCCTAAGCCTTCTCTTAGATGAAAGCTTAAAACCTTATGGAAATCCTGCCTGCCTGCCTGGGACAACAACTGTGGCTACAGAACTCAGCAGGAGAAAGCTCATATTCAGTTCTCTGTTGGAAACACGTCACCTATTGAGTAGAAGCTACTCATGAAAGCATTTCCCAAGGTTAGATGGCACAGCAGATGCTTGTCTTAACCTTACATTGAAAAGACAGATTGAGGAGCTTATGAAAAGGTTAATGACAGAATGATTGTGTGAGGTCCCAAACATAGCCCTGTCCTCAATAAAAAGTACTCAGAGAACATTCTCATTAAGTCTTGATGATGTTTGGTGTTGTACTTGCAGTCTGAGAGTGTATTTAAAATATGTGGCATAGTTTGTGTACCTACTTGACTTCTTCCAGCCATCAGTCAAACTAATACTCAGGTTCATATATTAGCTGTTTTCAGTCACCTCTGATTTTGGATTAACAGAAATGTGCACAGTCCCACAAAATCCATGAGGATTGTCTAGGAGGCAAGTTTTGGTTGTTTTCAGAATGTGTCTGTTGTGTGCTGAAGAGCGCAGCTTAGTTGTGTGAAGATCTACTTTCCTTCCCAGAACCCTCAAACTATTCAACCTGCTATCAGAATATCAACAACAATAAGAAGACTGGTATGCAGGACACTGGTTGACAGTGGGACAGAGTAGGAGCAACAGAATGTGAAGCTACAACACCATCAGAGACTGAAGAAGGATTGTGGACAAGCCAACACAAAACAGGCAAGTGCTAATCATCTACAATGCCTGCAGGATGCCTAAATATTCATTCTGTCCACTGAAGAAACCTTTTTTTTTTTTTTTCTGTCTATCAATGGGATGAGTTTCAGGTGATGGTTGGCCTGGGAGCTGCATGTTTGAAATTACTCTGGCTGCAGGCAAATTCAGACTTGGCCCTCCTACTTCCTAGGGGAGCATTGTAAACAGTAAGCTATTAGTTACAGTTAATTATTGCAGAAAGATTACAATCAGCTTCCCCCATTTACCTGTCTTAACAAAGCTATGACTGAGCAATCAGAAGACTTCAATACGATTTGTGTATTTTCAGTGTGTCCTATGAACTGAACTTCCTAAATCATTTGGGTAAGACAGTCAGATCCATATTAGATATGAGGCAGGCAAAAATATGTGACTGGATATGAAGTCCTGAAGTCCCTTTCAACTGCCTCAAAACATGTAACACTACAGTGGAAGAATATGTCAGGTGAAGTTCAGTATTTTATGCACATGAATTTAAAAAAAAATCACAATGCCCTATGATAGAAGACAGCTTTAATAATTTAATTACAGCTAGTACAGCAGCTTTATTTATAAGTCATGTGCAGTTCACAAAACAAATTAAAGATAAATGCTCTGTGAACCACTGTCCCTACTGTAAGCTTTCCTTCATTTTTAATAATGTCTTGCCTCTAATGTAAATGGCATTTGCTTGCATAAAGGTCCAAGAATCTGGCTCAGAATAATGCTGTTCTAGACCAAATAACAAGACTGAGTTTACCTTAGGCAGTGCAATTAAAGATGGAGAACTCACAAAGAGACACGGGGAAAATACATGAATATCAACATTTTATTGGTGCTGAGGTAGCTTGCCATACTGTGGAATAGTTAGCTGAGATATTTGCACTTGTACAGTGATATTTTTCACTTTTATTGGATTTTAAACAGTAAGATCAAGGAAATAGAAACTAGTATCACTTACATGCCACAGCATATCCAGATTACACAAAGGCAGCAATAAATGCCAGCACTTATGATATGAGCAGCTGCACAGAACCCAAAAGCTGTCAGTCACACAAGCACTGTTAGCTGTGCAAGCACCAGAAAAATTATGTTAAAAAGGTGATCGGGGAGGGAGCATCTGATTTAACATAAGCCCTCTCCTGGCAAAGGAGGAGGATACTTATCAGTAGTTCAAGGTGTATTATTAGGTGCTGAAGTGGGTAATGGCAATAGGCTCTACTGGTAAACAGGTCACAGGATCAAGTCTGTCACTGCTGCCCCCTTTATACAACATACAGATTCTGATTCAGCCATTAAAGATGGGCTAGGCAGGTCTGCTGGCCACTTGAATGGGAAGGTGCTGCTGTGTCTCTTCAGGTGCTAAGGAAGATTTTGCCTGACAGATTTTATAGTCATGACAGGTTCAGCCACAGATGTGCCCTGAAAGATATTAAAAATGCTCATTCTATGAGGAAGACACTTTTAAAGTGGAGGCCAGATTACTAAAAATTATGACCCCAATGTATGTTGCAGCTCCCGTGGTTTACTGGAGGAGGAAACTGAAAACTAAAAGAATAAAAAAGCAACCAAAGTTTAATTCCTTGCCTGGTTTTGTATTTTGTTCAAAGGAAATGATGCATCTTATGTTAATTTAGTAAAATTAGCACCCACAGTGTCTAAGCAGTAGGACAAGAATATGCAATTATATTTGACTTCAGAACAAGAATACACAATTGTTTTTTATCTCTTTCTTATGTTAAAGAAACAGCTGATTTTTTTTTTTCTTTTCTTTTTACTGTTAGTGAATTTTTGCTTTTTGGAAAAAGTAATAAATGGTTACAAATGAGACATAACAGAACTTATTTTCAGGCTAAGCTACAGAGAATACATATTTAAATGTTACTTAGCTTACTGGTAGTAATACTGGATGAGACAGAACATAAGTTGCAAAGTTTAGTTCCAAAATTTACATGCTGTGTTTCTAAAGCCTCCACTCTTCCCTCTCCACTCTTTACACACACCCCTTCAGTCAGATACATCACCAAAAAAATACATGCAGATGTACATATCAAGCACTTCATAAAATAAGCACTACAGAACAGCTGCTGGGTCTTAGTTGCAAATTATATCCATAGATTAAGATGGATTTTTAAAAAAAGAGGCATTACATTCCCTACTGCTAATGCTGAAATAAATAAAGTGGTAATGAGTGAATCAGTTTTTGAAAAGTTAAGTAGTTATGATTTTATTACGTTTGAAAATCCATCCTTAGACTCCTGCTTTGGAAAATGAACTGCAAATTTTTCTGCATATAAAGCAATTACTGATTACTCTTAGACAAGAACTAATACAGGAGTAGTCCTTTTTGGTATTTTTGAACATCTGCTTTTAGTCCCGATCTGAACGAGGAAAGTCTTGGTTGAGAAACAGTAAAGCAAAGATGTGTCCAGACTTTCAGATCTCATAATTTATTCCATTTCTTTATAACTGTTACCCTACATTGATCCATTCCTCTGAGAGCAATGACGCTTTAAGAACTGAGACACTTTTTAAAGCTCTAGATGTACTCTGCATTTTGCATAGAGATTATGTGACAGACTCCAGTGGAAAAGGGATCTTCATCATGCTGGTGAGCATAGCAAAATGCTGAGTAACTTGCCAATTTAGCTAAAAAGCATCTAGTCCATCACCATCCACGCAGGACAGGCCTTTGTGGATTACTAGTGCTCACTTGAGATTCCAAGATCAAAAGTACCATCAGCATCCACATCGAGTGTAGTTGTTTTCATTATTTGTTTTGGTATTGCACTCAGTACTGAAAAAAACCAACTACATATGTCTTGCAAAGGTGGAAGAACTGTACTCATAGGTGCACTGCCATCTTCTGGGAGAATCTATCCATTTTTTTCATTAAGGTGAACTGTCTGGTTTCTGTCCAGTGTAGTGAAGATGTTGATTTCCAGCTAGCCAACAGTACAGCTAGAAGCTTTGCATTTTGATATTATGATCTTCATTCAGCATCAAGAAACAATCATAATCACAAACTACAGTTAATAGCACTAACATAAGACTACTTAGGAAAATCTCTCATGGCCACAGAAGGCAAGAGATCACTGTAAAACATTATTTTCAAACACAGTGTTCACAATTTTTATCTACTGGCTTTACAATTCCTGCTCCTATCCAATAATCCAAAGGCAAATACAGGAGCGGCAAGGTTCCACATCCAGTCAGAGATTCATTATGAGTTTGAGATATATTAGTCAATCTTCAAGTAATTAAAGAGTGATTCTGTACCTATTTTTTTGCCTAATGATGCACAATGACCTTCTGGAGAAGGCTGTTAATAACCTGTTTCATAACATCTTCCCTGCTTACACAAATCAGCTGGAAATTAGCTTCTTGAAGGGGTACATGTCTCTAAACATATTTTAATACTGCTAATAAAAAATCTGGATGCCTCACATGAAAATCAAATACTACAGTCTTTTTAAACACTCATTCTCGAAAGAATTCTGTTCTCTTTCCTAGAGAACATGGAAAAAAAACACTGCCTAAAATCTCTTTCAGAAATCACAATAATTTGTAACATTTTTAAGGCTAATATGTATCAAGTCTCCACTGAACTTTATAAGGCAGGTTACAGAATTACAATGTGCAAGTCCTGCAGGGCTAAGGTATGGAAGTAGAGAAGAGAAAAAGTTTACTTCATCCTATTATGTGAGTAAATGTTATTAAGTGAAACAACCTGTTTAACAAACTTAAAATACCTTTTTTGTCCTGCCTCCAAAACCGTAATAACAGTATATTTTGCTTTTTATATTGATAAGCCACAGACATCCCAGTTACTATCACTATATACAAGAAAACAAGGAAAAAAATGTAGAATTGTGTAATTCATTTATAATCACCAAACTCACAAGGTTTTAACTTAGCCTCTTTCTATTCTATTCTTTCTCCTTTTGTCATAGGCTGGAAGTATGTCAGACTGATGCGATTTAAGAGGACCGCCCACAGGCCAGTGCTGAATCTCATACTTGCTACTCATGTTAATAAGCGATTCCCAAGCCAGTTTCTGTTAATGTGATCAGGCTCTCTGTCACTCTAACAGGAATTGCACTCATAGAAATATGTTTTAAAGCAAATGCCTTGTCCTAAAATGAAATGAAACAGCTACTAAGGCTGATAAATGCTGGTAAGCTCAGTACAGGACACAAAGATTTCAGAGATGTCAGTGACCTCTTCTCTGCCACCACCTTGTCACGTCTCAGACTCTAAAATAGAACAAGGTTTCATTTGTTTAATGGCTGTCTGCTAACAGCTGCTTTTTCCATGTGCCATCTAACTGACCTCCAGGGAAGCTCAGCTGGGGCTGGCTGCCTTGTGTTTTGAAGGCAAAAGTTAATTGCAGTTAATTAGACTGTGATGATGTGGTTTCATGAATACATCCCAGTCATGTACCTTCAGACTTTCTGTTAGCAAGACAAATGTTCAGAGAGATGTCAAATAGAGGTATTCTACAATTTCTGTCTACTCTGCAACTTAGTTTGTTTTTAAGTTCTTAAAAAGGAGCACATTTGGGAAGCTCACAAATACACGTGTTAACTAATGGAAAAGACTGACAGATCTAAACAGCAAACTCTTGGCAAATGCCTTCTTATTTACCCACTGTTACCTACCCAGTTAAACGGACCTTGCAAAGAATGGCAGTCACTGGACATAAAGAGATGTTCACTGACACCAGGAATTAAATTCATCTTCAGTTCTCCCAAAGAAAGCTGATACATACAAATAGGTATTCACAGAATGAGGCATATGTTTCCCCTGCACAATTCTTACATGCATGGTCCACACGGATTCACCAAGGGGAAATCATGCTTGACCAATCTGATAGCCTTCTCTGAGGGCATGACTGGCTAGTTGGGTGAGGGGAGAGCCATGGATGCAGCTTTAGCAAGGCTTTTGACACTGTCTAGCACAACAACCTCATAGAGAGCTTAGGAAGTGTTGGTTACATGAGTGGACAGTGAGGTGGATTGAGAACTGGCTGAATGCCAGAGCTCAGAGGGTTGTGATCAGCAACACAGTCTAGTTGGAGGCCTGTAGTTAGCAGTGCTCCCCAGGGGTCAGTACTGAGGCCAGTCTTGCTCAGGCAGAGAGGGGGTCTTATTAACGTTTATAAATAGCTGGGTGGGTGTCAAGAGTATGGGGCCATATTCTTTTCAGTGGTGCCCAGTGACAGGACAAGGGACAATGGACACAAGCTGGAACACAGGAAGTTCCATCTGAATACAAGGGAAAACTACTTTGAGGGTAATGGAGCACTGGAGCAGGGTGCCCAGAGATGCTGTGGAGTCTCCTTCTCTGGAGACATTCAAAACCTGCCTGAACTGGGCAACTTTCTCTAGGTGACACAGGAGAGCTGAACTAGTTGATCTCTAGAGGTGCCTTCTAACCCCTACCATGCTGTGATTCTGTGCTATAAAAACCCTTCAGAAAACTTACGACAGATACAGTAGAGTGGTACCAAAGTTTGTTTCAGGAATGGGAAAGGACTGGGAGACAAGAAGTGAGTGATTTGCCCTTGGATTGTGGCACAGAGCAATGGAATTATGATCTAAATGTTCACACTCACTCATGTCAAATAAAAATGAGACAATTCAATTTGAAACTGGGGCCAGACTCATTTCCAAGATCCAAGCAGGTTTCTAGGGCTGCAGATGAATGGCAATCATTTGCTGACCAGATAATATCAATCCATGGTTTTATCAAAGCCAGCAGTCACAAAATAACAAAGTAAACAAAAACAAGAGTATTTTTCTAATGTTGTATAGAGTGCTGCTATCCCACACTGCCTAGAAAAAAAAAAAAAAAGGAAAAAATATATCTGAAGATAAATTTCACTAAAAGAAGGATATAAAAATACAGTAGGTCTGCTTTTGCTTCCACAGTACTAAAGCCATCACCCGCCTCCTCTGCAAAGGGCAATGTGCGCGGTGGGACTGCTCTCGTATTCTCTTCTGTGTTAAGAGAAGATGCAGAAACCATGTTGACCTAGAACACAGGACCTTTCTAAACCAGATTTACAAACGGCTTCCATCCATGAGGATCAGAAACAGACTGACTGGAGGGGTTTGTGGTACAGGAGTTATTAAAACCCACTGAGTAGAGCTGTTACAACTCAGCCTCCTTTGCCCGTCTTCTTTTTTCTGTAAATCATTGGTGTTCTTCACACCAAAAATGAAAACCAAGCAGTTCTAGTGTAGATGACAGTAAACAAGTGAAGTTTTAGAAATATTGCAAGTTGGAAAATTATTGCAAATTAATTTTCTTGTCAGTGGAGACAATCCATGATGTCACCCCTTGGCTCCAGACTATACCTGCTGGCCCAAAGACTTTGTTTCCAGAGGAAGAAGTGCCTGGACAGCTCTCTCCATTGCTGCACTCCAGGATCAATGCCCTTGTTACTTGCTCTCCTCATAACCTCAGCCTGGTAGAGGCTTTTGCCTGAGCTTCCCAAACTAACTTCTCAGCTTTCTAGCAAGATCCTCTCCGGCCAGGAACCACACAAATATCTTTATCAGTAACCTCCAAGGAACAAACACACATCTCTTCCCTAGGCTGAGAGGAGAAGAGCCCTTCAACTCTCTTCTATGTGTGCTCTCTGTCAGAGAACTCAGATTGGGCTGTAGATTCTTTCTCCCAGCCTGAGTCCATCTGAGGTGCATAGATTCATACTGTTGACAGCATAGAATCACAAAATCACAATCCAGCCTATGACCCAATACCGTGACATCAGCTAGACCGTGTCACTAAGTGTCACATCCAATCTTTCCTTAAACACCTCCAGGGATGGTGACTCCACCACCTCCCTGGGCAGTCCATTCCAGTGTCTAATCTT
>VWZY01009096.1:455209-483567 GCA_013399075.1 Chloroceryle aenea
TTTTTTTTTTTTTGACATTTCATTACATACAGTTCATTTTAAACAACTTGGCAAAAATTAAAATCAGCTCATCCAACAAGACCTCAACTTTTCCCACTTCTCCACAGTTTTGTCACCAATTTCCTAGTAACATGAAGTCTTCTTCAAGTTCACCACCCAATTTTCAAATACCACCCTCCCTCTAGGGAAGGAGTGTACAGCCTGACACACAACTGCTGTCCTACATAGATCAAATGTCAGAGAGACAAAAGATGTGATGGAAACCAGAAGTGCTGGATGACAGGATGTCTGGCACAGGACCACATGAAACTTAAATTAGAACCACAAGGGAAGATCCAAATGCTTTGCAGCCCAAAGTCACTGCTCTCCACCATGAGTGATCTGCCTGAGCCAGTCCAGATCCATCCCTGATGCTCCCTGCCTACTTCCACTGCAACACCTACAGTTTTCTATTCCTGATGGAAGCAGGATTGACTGCTGATCCCTTCAGTATGTTGGTCCCAAATGACCACAACAAAATGCTTAGCTGTCTGCTTTCCCAGCACTTGAGTTGCCTTCATACTGCCAAAGATAACTTTTCATTAAGGTGTCACAAACTGACAGGATTGATCACAGAGATGTTTTCCTTCATGCTGAGCTGTCTCAGATTCCAAACTCCTTCTCCAGCTACTTTTCCTGACCACTTAATTAACAAGTAGTTCATCATCTGACTTGCCAAGAGTAAGGTATCTCAAGCTCCCTGAAAGGAGCCAGAGATAGGAAAGAGCAATTTTTCTTTCCTGTCGCTATATTTTTTTTCTTTTTATGCTCAAATGTTTGTTTCTTTTTTACGATTTTATTCAAGTATGATAATTCTGATAACTGTGGAATTATTTGGCCATGAGAGTTATTATTCTTTTTTTTTTTTTTGCCTGCCTTGTTTCACCACACAGAAAACCAACACATTTTTCTTCTCTTTTCTTCCTCCACCCAAAAATAAATAATCAGCCCATGTAAGCTTTACTGCAAGTGTTTTTTCATAGGGTGAACAAGATCTGTGGTGGGGGAGTCACCTGCATTTAAAAGAAACTAGATACTGAAATTACATGTGGGAGAACTGGATGTTAGCAATATAGTGCATTTACACCTGACCTCATTCCCTTCACCTTTTCTTTTAGTTTGCTGACTTGCTGGTAACAGTGTATGGACTATATAGCCTGACACATATTGCATGACTAAAAGGGGAGCCAAAGGCCTCTTGGATACTACAGAGAATCAAAAGAAAAAGAAAGATCACAAGGTGAGCGAGACTATCTCCTTCTCAAGCTGAAGGAGTGGAGTAGCAGAAAATCTTCAAGATGTGGGGAATGAGGTTTCCCATCAAAATGTCTTTGCAGCATGTCCTCTCTACAGACACAGTTCTTTCCATCAGCCCTTTTTTTCTGCTCCATTACCTCCTTTCAGCTGCTCTCATTGCATCTCTCCTCTATTTCAGGACTGAAAAAGCATTTTAATGCTTAGGGAAATTGGCATCGGATTGAAAAGAACATTGTGGATAGGGCACAGAAGGCTGCAGCCCATGCAGTGCAGCTATGCAGCATAAAAACACTGGTGCAGAGATGTCATCTTCTTTCTACCCATTGTCTTGACCACAGAGTATTCAAGAGCTGCATGGCACATCCAGCAAGCAAATCCCCTACTCTGACCCCCAGATTCCTCCAATACTTATTTTCATATGGACTCACAGGGGACAAAAGACTCTCCAAACACTGCATTTTCTTCTAAATTTTGTTATGCTGCTCCCACTCCTGCCCTGTCATTACTTCTATGATAAGACAAAAACATCCAGGAAAAAAGTCTTTAAGCCACCTTTTCCTCTTCATCGCAGTATTTGATTTCAAGGAATCTTTGTGTTTTCTAACCTTTTTCCAGATACTCTAAATCTTCTTGGGATTAATTAAACATTAAATGGGGCACATATTGTTTTTGAGCAGGTGACAACACAGCAAAAGCAAGCCAACAGAACCCAAAATTTCTGCTGCAGATGCCCTTGCCAAAGACCCACATTCCCACCTGCATGGTCGCACTGCATTGCCTAATGGGGTCACTCTGCATGCACTGCACACCCCTGTAATGCAGCTCCTCAGCGAGTGCCAGCACAGTAGATTAACAGAGGCTACCTCTGGTGCCAGATTTCTAAAAGCCTGCGCAATAACACTTTGACAGCTGTCCAATCAGTCTCTGTACGTCTAGATATAAAAAATACCCAAAGCACTAGCCTCCCATTTACAGAAGCAGTCTAAAAGCCGAGTACATTTCTGCACCACAAGCTGCAGCTAGAACAGAACCAGATTAATATCTGAACTTCTATTAACATTTCACTCACTGAACACTGACAGAACATTAGTTTTGTGGCTTGAGATACATTAAATATATGATACCTATGCATGAATCCCTGTGTTGCTTAGGAATGTTTCAGATGAGTTTTAAATTCATTCTCAGACCTGGTAACAGTGTATTTGACATCAATCCAGACTGAAAGTCTGTACCCTATCTTTTCCTTCATATTCAATTATCTAAATAAATTCTCCAGATAAATATTGTCTAGTATTTATTTTGATTCATCAGTCAAAACAAAAACAAACAAACAAACAAAAAATGCTAAGGCAAAAGTGTGATGCCAAAGGCAAAAAAACAGAATAACAAAATGAATTATAAAAAAATTAAAGTACATCCCACATTCTATGCATCAACCATTCTCTTTCCACATCTATAAATAGAGCTAATTTAATCTTAAAAATATCCAGCAAGGAAAAATATTGCTGCGGTTTTGGTACATCATGTTTTTGCTTTTAGAAAAACAAAACAAAACAACAAAAAAACCCAGAAAAGCTGGAACAACACGAAAAAATATTGTCCCAAGGGGAGTATTTACAAAAACTCATGTTCAGTTTTAACCTTCTTAACTTGAATGTGGCCTTCATTTCATTCAACACTCTCCATCACCACAGAACACTAAGATCTGTTACTCTATCCTCTCCTGAAATATTTGTAGAACTAAGGAAAAAATGTGGTTTTCTTTCCACCCAGGAGACTTATGAAGCCATGCTGCCAGGCACTAGCACCCTTCTGCTTCATAAGGATTTCCTCAACCTGCATCTTGACACCATCAGTTATTTATTCACCACATTATTTTTTTTTTTCCAAAGATACATCCAAATATGCAAGATTTCCTCATTTCCCAAAAACCAAAGAAGTGGTTACTTATTTGTATACTTGGGGTTACATCCCTTGTATTAAAATGCCATACTTATTTGCCTGTCTCAGGACTGTAATGGTCATTAAACAATTGATAAAAAACCACCCAAAGTCTTAAAGTTCATAATTCAGGAGCAGAGAAAATCCCTTTCTGTGAAACGCATGGAATTTGAGGCTGTGAAAAAAAAAAAAAAAAAGAAGCAGTGGAGAAACTGTTTCGAACTCTTTCACACTGGTAGCTTCCAGGTTTCTAGGAAATGGGGTAGAAGATGCAAGGATGATTCATAGCATGTGCAACACTTCATAAACTTCCAAACTCCAGTCAACATGAAAGGCAGAGACATCATCACATCTACAGACTGGCTTAGAGAAAAGGACATATTGTACCTGCAACTCAAAGCCTGTGGGGAGAAAACATATTATTCCAGCTAATGGAATAGGTTCAAAGTTATATGTGAACCTCTACCTGTAATTCAGTAAAAGCCCTTGGATGAACACAACACAGAGTAGCCTTCAAGTGGCTGCAGTTAAATATCTGAACCCAGGCTTTTTCTTAAAGGTATAGGTGAGTAGCAACTTACAGGAAGCCAAAAAATAATGCAAATTTATGTCACAAAAGTACTGCTACCATATTGTGCCTCCCTCTTTGCCAACACCTGTTTGCTTCCTCTGGTATTTTATTATGTCGTTTTTCTAATTACTACAGGACACTGAACTTCAGCTTGCAGGTCACCACAGATACTAACAGACAGCCTGCAGCCCTTGACCTGCTAAAATCCCATGCAAAGACTGTCCCCTCCAATATATTTATTGAAAAGATATGAGATGTAGGTGGTTTCTCAAGGAAAGTGTCTTATTTTATATTTAATCTGATTATATTATACAGCTAAATAAGCTATGCCCAGAGGACACATATACTACACATAAACTACATCCACCACTCAGGAGCTCTGCCTTTTACTCTTTAACTACCTGTAACAGTTATCACACTATACCAAAGTGAATTACCACTCCTTATACCACCTTAGTTGTGCCAGTGAGGTGGGAGGGCAATGGACAGAGTGAAAGTCAATACCAAAGTCTTGTAACTTGTCTAGAGACACACAGTGACTTTTTCGTCTTCTAGATTGTGCTTGAAACACAGATTCATCATGAAAAATTATCTACGACTACACAAATTAAAAAAGAGGTCTCAGCAAGACATAACATTTTGCTGTGCTTAGACGAGACACTGCAATTATTGTGCAGCAGGAAAGTGCTGAGATGGTTTTAATGGCATCTGCTGTCTCTTGACTGACAGAGTATTCAGAAATACAAGCAACAGCGCTGCAGTGCAGCGCTATAGAGTGCCAGACAGAAATATCTGCCAACTGCAACCAAGCTACTATCAGCCACAAATTGCACATCTAGCACAGGGTTATTCTGATTTTTGAGAAATTTTGGATGAAGAGGTATAAGCAGATTCACAAACACTGTCAGCTAATCAAAAAATTTTAGAGAACCTCTCCACAGCTTAGTGGTTTTCTGTCACTTGCTCTAGATATCAAGAATATGTGGAAATGAATAAATATATTAATACAGAGCAGCATGTGAGGAGCCCTTGCCATACCACAAGCCTTTGCAGTTAAATCAGCATTCCCTGACAACAACCTGTTTGCATGGGAATCAGAATGAAGTCTGCTTTTAAATAGTAGTATTCCACATTATGGTGCCTGACACTAATTTCTACCTAACCTCTAAGTGATATTACATTTACAGGGCTGACACAGATGTGCCATTTTCTTTACTTCACGTTTACACCATTGATTTGAGCCACATTATGACCAAAAAAACACAGCCCAGAAGTGTGTTAATGACTGCTGATATACATAGCAGGAGTGCTTAGTAATTTCATCCACATTAAGTTCTGCCTGCTGCCATCCAAGTGCATGAAACACACATTTCTAGACTCAAAAAGACTCTTGTTCTGGACCACAGGTTGGGTGGAAAGGGAGGCCAGGGTGGCAGCAGGAAGAGAGGAAGGGAAGAAAAGCACTAGTGGAATAATTAAAAAAAAAAAAAANTCTGTCAACTTCTCTTTTCCTTTCTTCTAAGGACCTTTCAGGATTTTTGACTGACAGCTTCTGACCTCCTCTCATTTCTCCTTTATCATTCCTCTAGACTGGCCTTTTCCATCTTCTAACACATACAACAAAAAATGATGGCAGTGACAGAGCCCACTCCCAGCAAGACATTCGCTGTGGACAGTTGGGTGATACCCCTTGCCAGGTGGAAGCTACTGAAACAGGGAACCGTGACATTGTGCAGTGGTGTCTCTCCATGCTACACTAGGGAAAACTGCTGCAAAGACAGATGCTACTGTGGAAATACTGGACATTGAAAGGGAAACGTTTGCCATCAAGCCAAAGAAGCTAATAACATGCCGGTAAAATGTTTTGTATAAAGAGAAACAAAACTTGCCCATACCAAATTGGATGCATATCTGAATGATAACATTTTCTGTGCTTTTGTGTCTGAAATAAAGCAATTGGGAGGAGAAAATTTAGAAAGCATTTTTAAAGAGAAAAACGTGCAGTTAAGGAATACAAAAACAATAGAAAATCTACCTTCTGTTGATACTGAGAGTACATATCAATAATATGTAACTGTAGACCAAGGAAGAAGATAAATTAAATAAGAAACAACCCCTTCTTATGTTTATTTTTTACTCGTAAACATTTCTACTGAAAACTTTTACTAGCAGGAAGAATATGCAGTATTTGTTCTCATCTGCTTTCTTTTGGCACTCAAGACTTGTGACACTCTAGTAGCAGTGCATGTTACAGGACTGCAGTTCTGCCTTGAGGGGAGAACCTTTTGGCATGGAACATGGCTCACATCCTGCTCCCAGTTACACCTATGTGAAAACAACATGCTGGGTTTACTCCAGCAAAGAGAACAGAAAACAAGAAGTTTTTTTAAGATACAACTGCATGATATACAAGCATGATACAAGGATATGTACTTTACCTTTTGACATGTTCCAAAATACATTACTCACTTTGCTGCAAGCTGTATCTATGCTTTAAAAAAGTCAGAGGAACTTAAACAGTGTCACAGCCTTAAGAATGATTCATATGTTTGATCAAAAGCTTATCAGTTGTATGACAAACCACCAGTCAGTAAAATTTAATACAAAAGGTTGTATACTCTGTGATCCTTATATAGAAGATGAGATTTTTCAGTAGCAGGTTTTTTTGAACTACTCAATATAAATTTCTTGCAGTTTTTGTTGCATTATAATATTTTTCACTGTTTCTGAACTTCAGTTGCAATGTAGTATATCTTTATATGGAAACTAGCAAGAGTAGTTTCCATATAAAGATATATTTGGACAAAGAGTAAGTTTTATGCTGTGATTCTGCTGGTTCCTTTTAGATTCATATGCACATACATATTTAATATTTTATATCACTGCATTTTTTTAATGTCAATTGTTCAGTAAGAACAAAACACATTTAGGCTAACTTTCCCCTTTGGTATTCTTGCACTAGCTAGGAGAAGAATTAACCTTAATTGACACTCAGCAAGTAATAAGTTAAATTTTCAAGTTTCTCCAAAGCTCAAAATATTCTCTTTAAGTTCTATATCACTACATTGATGCACAGCAGTCCTGAGGGTCACCTCTTTCTGAGGTATAGGTTGATCCATCCTATTCTTTTTTGTTTCACCATCACATAAAGAGGTTAGAGCTTTGTGCCTTAGTAAATATAAGTGCACCAAAGCTACTTACTGCATTTTGCAATAGAAAACCTGTCAGACACCTGAAAAATCAGCCCTCTGCAGAGGCTAAAGTCAATTGCCATCTTCTGATTTTACTCAGTCTTGAAGTCAACTCCTTGAGTTTGATCTGCCTGAGTAGAAACTCAGTAAGTGCTTCAGCATTTGGCCCAATAAAAAACAAAACAAAACAGAACAAAACAAAAGCACCCACAAACGAAAACATCAAACCTCTCTGAGGAAAACATTAACATCACAGTATCTTGGGATTCTTCCATTGCCCAGCATCTAATTTAGTCACTAGACGAAAGAAAAGGAGTGTTCAGAAACACTATGGACTTCAATGAGGACCTCAAGTTTCTCCAACACTCCTTTATGCTAAGCTTGAGGGCTGGCTTTCCTTTCAAGTAGGTCTAGAATATCCTGTTTGAAACAGAGCAGGATTAGCTGGCTGCATAAGAAATCCCTGGAGAGGACAAGAGCTGCAGCACTCTGCCAGGCAACGAGCATCACTCCAGCCTATAGCACAAACCAGGAAAGCTGCCATCACCAACAGATGAGCTTTAGAAAAACAGTTGAAATAGTTTCATATATGGGTGTCCACAGACAGTGCCCACTCTACATCTCTTATAGGATATATATGGTAGAGGAGAGCATGTCCACACATCTCTGTTGCTTGGCATCACAGACCTGGACTGAGAACCATACAGCCAAGATGCTGCTCACATTTGCTCCTACCACCAAGGCAGTAACCTCCAGCAAAAGAGCAGTGCTGACAGCAGGCATAAATAACTTCTAAAGACCACTGCAGACCTTTCCTTCAGTACCCACAAAACAAAGCCTCTTGGGAAGCCACCAGGATGGTCTTAATCACAGCAGGATCCTCTCCAGACACCAGAATTGCTCAGGTTCGCAATGGTAGAAAAGGTGGCTAAATAGTACAATAAGCTCCTTTCTTGCCTATACCAGATGCTGCATCCTGGGACTCATGATTTAGACCCTTTAGGATCTGGGAGGGCTTGGCCATAGTGGACACTGTGAAAAATATGGGCACAATGTGATTGATTTATTTTAACAAACTAAAAATGTATTGTGCTTTTGCAAAGAAATTCATAAATATTATGCTTCCATGGATTAAAAACAATATGTACCAATATATTTTCTGTCCCAACCTAGGAAAGAGGTTCCCAACTCCAAGAATACATAAATGTGTAAGTGAGCACATTTTTACATGTAAATAATGTAGAGGAATGTAAATTCCTCTACCTGATGTATTTGCAGGTAAAAACTTCACTGACTTGTGTGATAGGTCTTACATGTTTGTAATATATGTCTACCTGGAGAACAGCAAATTATAAAAGCATATTATTCTGTATAAACTACCAGATTGCTGCGGGAGAAAAAGAACTAATAAAAGAAGAAAGAAAAAGAAAAAAGAAAAAAGCCCACAATACAAATCAAATACTGATGTCACATTTAAAATTGTTTTCCTGACTTTTTTTCCCCAAAAATGCATAACATTAGTTGTGTAAAAACTAAACCACCATATGAGGCAAATTTTAAAGCCTCATATAAACAATGAAACTTTTATGGCATCCTCAGAGCAAAGAATGTCCAAATATGGCTAAGACTTAAGTACCCTGAGAATTAACTGCTCTTAATAAATTCACTGTAGTTTGTAAGTCCGCATTTACCAAGAATCAGAAGAGAAATAAAGGGAAGAGAATGCAATTCAGCTCATTTTTGTGTAACATTCTGTAAAGATGTTGCATTATAAACATTTTCCAGATCTTGGATGCTGGAGGCATCTGTTGAGTCTTGGTCACTGACTACAATTCCTACTGAAGAAAGGCTAGAAATGAAGGAGTGCATCTTTTTTGCATAAATATCCCTAATGTTAAAATAAGGTAGGTCATTACATTTCTCTTTGCGATCATTGTTGCATTGGTCTGGATCAATATCTTTCTGTTTTTGATAGTACTTAGAAAACTTATTGAAAATAATGGTGATTGGAAGTGATACCACCAGTATTCCACAGATAATGCATAGGGTGCCGAGAAGCTTTCCAGCAAGTGTGACTGGGTAAGTGTCCCCATAACCAACAGTGGTCATGCTGATGGTTGCCCACCACCAGCAAACAGGGATGCTCTGCAGTTCTGAGGAGTCATCATCTTTCTCCACTGAGTAGACAAGCACTGAAAAAATAGAAATCCCTACAGACAAAAACAAAAGCAGAAGTCCAACTTCCTGATAGCTATGTCTCAAAGTGGCACCTAAAGACCGCAGTCCTACAGAGTGCCTGGCCAGTTTCAGGATGCGAAATATCCTCATTAACCGCAGGATCTGAACCACTTTCCCCATGTTTTCAATATCTTCACTTTCTTCTTCCTTTGTGTCTACAGCCAGTGTGGCATAAAATGGGATAATAGACACAAAATCAATGATATTCAGTGGTTTCTTCCAGAACTTCTTTTGACTTGGAGCGCTGATGAGCCTGATCACTAGCTCAGCAGTGAACCAAATGATGCATGTAATCTCCACAGCTTCCAACACAGGGTCTTCAATCTCCCTATCATTGGCATCCAACTTTTGAAACTCTGGCATGCTGTGAATGCACATGGCCACGATTGACGCCAGGACAACGCTCAGGGAGGACACGGCAATTAACTTGGCAGACAAGCAGTAAGCAGGATTTTCCATTCTGACCCAGATCTTCTTCCTTATTTCACCAAAACACAGATCGTCAAACTTTTCTAGCTCTTTATCAAATATGGATGACTCTTCATTAGAGGAGTCTATACTTCTGTCATTACTCTTCTGATCCCAGTCTTTCTCAGGACCTTCTTCTTTCTTTTCTTGATACCGATTGCTGCAGCAGGAATCAATGAATAGCTCATTTATGCCCCAGTACTCTATTTCCTGGCAGAAGGAAAAGACACAAAGTTCTTCCATGACGTGAAGTTTGCCTGTATAGTAAAAATTCAGAACATACTGGAATAAGGAAGGATTCCTGTCAAAGTAATACTCCTTGTCTGCAACACTATAATCATCACACAGTTCTAGAATAGCCTCTTCTGAATGGCATTTCAGAAGTTTCCCAAGTCTGGTATGGGGAAACCGAAGTAAGGTGCTTTGATCCACTGACTGCTTAAAGCCACCCACATTCAAATTGATAAGTTCTGTATCTTTGCTGGGTCTGCGGAAAAATTCACCATAAACCATTTTGAACAGACGAGTTTTCACTGCTGGTGCCCAATGAGATTACATTGAACCTGAAAAGAATATAAGATATTGTTAAAGCATTTAATTTACTTTTGCTCTTGTGACACATTCTTTTTTCCATTTATGGTTACCATGAAATTGAAACAGAATTATGAATACCATTATTCAGCATTTCCCAGACGTAGGTTTACATCAGTTTGATGGTTTAATACAGCTTTAGAAAATCTGAAAGCAATAGGTTCTGGTTTAGGGTTTAAATTTCTCTAGTGTGGAAGAAGAATGTCTAGCGCATCAGTAAATCAGTCTCTGTTCTACTGTCACATTGAAATTAATAGTCATTAAACAAATCTACTTCAATGATGAAAAAAATCTTTAAAGAAAGAAAACCTATCAAACCATCAAAACATTTAGGACAAAGCTTAAGAGCAGGTGTCTCTCAATTACAGTTTCAGTAGAGTTGTACTGATTTATATGATGTTGCAGTTTATAATCCACTACTTTCAACATTATCTGCTTGAATGTGGACTGCAATTACTTCTGTTGTCATACCAATTAGTTTCTTTCTAGAGTCATCCACAGAAGAAATTTCTGTATTCTGAGAACATATCAAATGTGCATTTGAAGATTTCTAATTCCTGACTTTGGAGTTTTGTTTAGACATCAGCACTACCTCAAAGTATTTTTCTACCTGTCCTCCTACTCACCTGGAGTAGGAGGACCCTCTTACAACCTTGGTCAGTTCCAGAAAAAATACCTACTCTGCCACAGCATAGCCACAACCACTATGAGAATGATGAGAAGTTGGTACTAAAATGCCACTTCTGGAAGCAGGAGCTTCCAGAGATCAAAATTCCACATAAATTTTACATCACCAGGTAACTGTGGATACCTGCAGATAGACAGAAGGACATTTCATTGTTTCCATATTTTATTGTAAATTAAAATATCCAGATGAAACTGAATTCAAAAAGACAGATATAGATACTAGCAACTACATTAACTTTTTCAGGAGAACTTAACTCTTACTTTCCTTTTGAGGAACAATTGTCTTAAAGCCATAATTGGCAGTTCTTACACTTGTCATGAGATTATTATTTAAACATTAATTGATGAATACTAAGCTAATTTATTTCAATTTAATATGGAAGTCCATGAATTTTAAATGTGGCAAGAGAGAATTGGAATTCTCCAGTCCTAACGGATAAAGTCATGCAATGCAAAGAAGTTGCTTTGGTGCTCTTTAATGGAAGCTACTCAGATTTCAGTAGAACAGACAATAATTTCTATAACACTTCATTTTTAAGTGCCTCCTACAATAGCATCAACTATTATTTAAAGTTGGAACATGTTAGAGTTTGAATATTTTTTGCTGTTCCTCAAGGTCTTCAGACTCAGTTAATGAAGGTTATTAAGGTTATATCTATTTCCTTGTTTATAGTGTGCACACTTATGGTTACATCTCTGCAGTAAAGCACCAGCACTGCTTTAGATAAAGGAAACCAGGGCATTTTTCTCAAACAGTAGTCAGTATAGGCTTTAATAAATTCCAGAGTGGGTGGGTGGGATACCAGGCCTCAAGTGTGAGCCCCACTTTACACCACCGAAACAAGTAGGAAGCAAAAGAAAAAAAGTATCTCCCATCCCACAATTCATCTTTCATTCAGATTCAAGTACTTGAGCTGTGGATGTCATCTATCTGGACTTTTGCAAGACCTTTGACACGGTACCCCACAACATGCTCCTTTGCAATTTGGAGAGATAAGGATTTGATGGGTGGACTGCTCAGTGGATAAGGAACTGGCTAGATGGTCACATCCAGAGGGTAGTGGTCAATGGCTCTAAGTTCAGTGGAGATTGCTGACAGGTGGTATCCCTCAGGAATCCATACTGGGACCATTACTGTTTATTATTTTCATCAGTGATATAGACAGTGGGATCAAGTGCACCATGAACAAGTTAGCAGATGACACTAAGCTGAGTGGTGTGGTCGATATGCCAGAGGGACAGAATGTCATCCAGAGGGACCTGGACAAGCTGGAAAAGTGGGCCCTGGTGAACCTCATGAGGTTCCACGAGACCAAGTGCAAGGTCCTGCACCTGGGTTGGAACAATGCCCACTGTCAATACAGGCTGGGGGATAGGTGATAGAGAGCAACCCTGTGGAGGTTCTGGTGGACAAGAACCTGGACATAAGCCAACAATGCGCACTTGCAACCCAATAGGCCAATCTCATCCTGGCCTGCATCAAAAGAAGTGTGTCCAGCAGACTGGTAGATGTGATTCTGACACTTTGCTCTGGTCAGACCTCACCTGGAGTACTGCATCCAGCTCCAGAGCCCTCAATACAGGAAGAACATGGACCTGATGGAGCAGGTCCAGAGGAGGACCATGAACATGATCAGAGGGCTAGAAAACTCCTATGAGGACAGGCTGAGGGAATAACCCCAGCTGAACAACCCCAGTTCAGCTTAGAGAAGAGAATAGTCTGGGCAGATTTTATAACAGCCTTTCAATACCTGAAGGGGGCCTACAAGAAGGCGGGAAAGGGACTGTTTACAAGGGTATGTAGTGACAGGATGAGGGCCAATGGTTTTAAGCTAGAGAAGGGTATATTTAGATTGGACATTAGGGAGAAGTTCTTTCCTATGAGGGTGGTGGAACACTGGAACAGGTTGCCCAGGGAGGTAGTAGAGGCCCCATTGCTGGAGACATTTAAGATCAGGATTGATGAGGCTCTGAGAAACCTAATATAATTGAGGATCTCCTTGCTTACTGTTTTCTTTGTATTACTTTTTGGTAGTCCTTCATACAGGGTTTGATGCCATAGATCTCATGGATTCTGCTTCATGGAATTCATTCCAACCAAGGGTACTGAAAACCTCAGTAATCTCCCCATGTGTAACAACTACTGACATGTATAACACATCAACAATCAGGTCCAGAAGACACTGAAATGACATTTGCTCTGGTAATTAATTCTGCAAAAACAGATCTCTATCCAGAGTAAGCTTTATTTATATAGTGAAAGAAAAATGTTATTTTGAAAAATGGGAAGGAGCATTTATTTTTATGGCCACACTACAACTCCCTTCAAACAACTTAAATCAAAATTAGTTTGAAACATTAATTTTACTATGTGTATAACCTGACATATAATCAAGGCAAAGTTCTTGTTCTTAGGGGGATGGAGAAAGTACTATATGAGAGATACTGCTTTCTAAACTAAGCAAGATCAAGAATAGTCAGGTTTTATGGCATGATAAACTGTGTACATAGAAGTTACTCCACACCTTAAGATGTAGTCTGAAGATAGGTATTTACTAACTGACAGAATGAATAAAAAGACAGAGTTGCTCTGGGCATTTCCCAAGGCTCAGCTTTTAGGAATGACTAAGGCATAAAATAAAAGCATTGATCTCTCCTTACAGATGAAGGGCAGCAGGACTCAGCTGATAATACACCATTCATGATCTAAAGCCAAACTGTGTTTTGCAACACTAAAAATAAAATAAAATAAAATATCTTATGACTGGGGTTATTTGAGGTCAAAGTATATACAAAACCCAAATGATTCTTTATTGATAAATTTCAGTGAGTAAAATCTCTACCTGACTTTCAGCAATTCATTAAGATGAGAGCACTAGCAATGTAAGCTTGTATTATAAAAAACAGGCAAGATCTCAGATTATCTGGGGGTGCTTCTAACCACAACACAAACAAAGCAAGCTTTACTCAGCAATAACTAAACCAAGAACCTAGAGCTCAGCAAATCTTAGTACACTATACTCTGAATTAATGTTGAGACAGCAGTATAAAACCATATCGATTATGCAGATGATATTCATAATGGCGCCTCCATGTAATTGCTCTGTATAATAAATTCAGTGAGCAACATTTTACTGCTTTGTTTTAGGGGCACTGTAGTCATAGCTTGTGCTAGATACAGAAGAAAACAGATATTACTTATGAAGGCCATGATCCGGAACCTCCTGTAATGCTACTATTAAGTGATTTTTAGATTAAGGCAAGAATGTACAGGAAAGTTTCATTAACTATATTAAGAGGAGTTTCATGATCTGAAGAATGCCTTGTTTGTCTTGCAGGGACTTCATCCCTGAGCCATGAACCAGGATGTTGTTGTGCTAGGCACCATAAGAACAATTTATGGCATTTAAACAAGTGACTCTAGCCACAGGGCAAAGACCACAGATGACAACTTCTGTCTGAGCACAATATGCTCTCTACTCAAGGGAACCCTTTACTCAACCAATTTTTTTTATTCAATGGTAAAACTCTGCTCATCTGGAAACAATGTTTTCCTGAAGTGCCAAAGCCTGTGTTATGAACATCCTAAGAACATAAAGCTACCACAAACTTTGCAACTCCCAACTTGAAGCGCAGCATTAACCTCTTTGATCTTCAGTAAACAACAAGTATTCATATATAACATAATAAACTGCTAACCATTCCAAAGCACACACATCTTGCCCTGGAGAGAACATAAGGGAGTAAGTAAACACATACCAGATGTTAGTTACTTGGTTGATTTAATTGCTTCAGTTGTTTCAATGGGCTACTGGATAGGAACTCATATAGAATAGAAAATGAAACAAAGCACAAAAGATGCTTACTGGAAGAATTGACATTATTTTCCAAGACGAATAAAAAACCTCAGCAAATAGAAGTTCCAAATGTTAAGCTTGAGGGCTAAATAAAAGCCAGTCTTAAGGAAATCTGTGTGGAAAGGATACAAACATTAGAATAAAAAACAAAACAACAGGATCCAGCTCTTCCCAATCCAATTTGGAGATGGGCTCTAGACAGCACTTATGAATAAATGCATTGTTGGTGAGGCCACGGGCCCATTGTCTGGCTTGGAAGGAGGGCTGCAAATTCCTGGGCTTTTAGCACACTCTGAAATCCCTAAAGCTCACAAAAGAAGAGTCACAGAAACAGAGTTTGTGTATATGGTCCCTTTGAGAGACATATGCCATAGATGTATAATATATCCAAAGTGCTGTGGTTTCCAACCTCTTCTGGAACAAACCCCTAAAGGATTTTTAGTAGCAATGTGGATCCCCATACCATAAATTTATTTGTCAGCAAAGTTTCTCTTTCTCAGTTACCTTTCACATTGTCTCTGCACAAAATTTCTGTACTCTGTGAGGTCCTACATCACAAGCTTCAGCAGGTAGTTTTTGACATCTTGCATATTTGAGCACGATTGTCCCCCGTTACTGGTCATTCCAAAGTGTGACAGTTGCAGCTTTTGTGAGCATTGATCTGCCTGTGATAATCCAGACACAATGGAAAGAAAGCTGAACTGATTTACAGTCGGCTAGACTATGCTGTGCTTTGCTACATAGAATATTCAGAGAGAGCACATCTCTATGGATTTTCTACTTGTTTGCTTCATGGCTACACTGCCTATAACCTCACCTCCTTTCTACAAAGTAACACTTCATAAACCTCTTAAGTCTAAGAAAGTTCATATTTCATGATGGTTTCCTTGAAGCTGAAAAAATATAAATAAAAAGGTAGTCCCACTCACACTGAAGTCGAGGGATACAATACTGATGTAAATTTGAAAGACTACACAAATCTCTGTAATTTTAAAAACTATTCACAGAGCTCAATGATTTTTTTGTTATTATTTTTATTTTTTCCCCTCAAAGAATCTGATGATCTTAGTAGATTTCCAGTTTAGGATTCCCAACTAAACTAAATTTTGAGCACTGTCACTCTATAGACTTATTTGGGCACCCAACTGTCCCCAGGCACAAGATTTTGCCTCGTAATGATGCAGACAACCACCTGGGCTCTAACTTCTGCTAATTTCCTAAGAGTTAATAGTTTCTACAAATCACCCTAGCTACACATATTCTGCTTTAGACACGTAGGTACTGTTTAAAAGCTGTGGCTATGACCCTAACAAACTTCATCTCAAGATGAACATTTTCAATATTCTTTTTAAGTGTTTGAATTCATACAATTGTCATAGGACAAATACTTGCCTAATACCCCACCTAAAAGTACTATCTTTGCTTTCTGACTCACTAAGCATAGTAAAACATCTAAATGCTTGTATAATTCACTTGATCAATCACAATTAAGGATGTGGACTGAAATCCAATTAGTATGACTTAAGCTATTATCTGTCAGCTGGGCAGTAATAACTGCTTTAGCACACATAATTAAGCCTGAAAGAATGTAAAGCAATATTACTTGGCCCAGCCTTTTTTATCATGATATAATCTGTAACCATCAACTTTCCTTTGTAATATTTGACACAGTTAACTGTAAAGTTATCCACAAAGAGTTTGTGGAGGCAGAGGTTAACTTAAAAAAAATGATCTAGCACAAATAGCAAGATCGTGTGAAGAAAATGCTCTGAGGTTATGGGTATTCTGTGAGACAGAGGATAAATCCATCAGCTAAATTATTTGCTCAGTTGTAATTTATTTTTTATATTCTATTGGCAGTGACATCCTTTATCCAGAATATTGCATTAAAATGCCATGAAAATAATAGAATTATGCAACTACATTTCTCTTAAAATAGATTGAGTACAGCCTCTCAGGAGACCTTAGGTAAATAAAGTTTGAGTTGAAACATCCAGGGCCAAATCTTGTTCTGATGTTACTTCAATGTAAGCCTGCTTGGCTAAGTTCACCCTGGTATAATTCTATTGATGTCACCAGACTGTTTTAGAAACTGAACTTGAAACAGATGTTTGTGTGTTTTTGGAATAACATGGATATAGAAAGAAAAGATTAACATTTGGAAACAACAGTAGCTGCTAGGAGCATGGCTGACTATAAAATATAGAATTATTTCAATACCTGCACCTGTGGAAAAAATCATCTTCAAAGCAAATTTTATTTTTTTTTTTAAATCACCTCCTCTAAAAAACTGCACAAGGAAGAAACGGGGCTGTTATAACTCATATTAAATGAACAAGACTAGAGAAATAAGAACCTCCATGTGATGTTTCATACCGCTTAGCTTAGGCACACATTTTCAGATGGGGTGATGCACCAGAGGTGGAGTCGACCTTTGTAATGACTAGATACACAGCCTATATGACTGCTGAGATAAAGTGTCGAACCTGGATGTGGCTATTACTAGGTAAAATGAATCCTCCCGAAGTGAAATTCTTCTGATTTTCACCATGAGGATGCTGGCAAGGACAGAGCATATGCCAATCGGTGGGTGTAAGAAAGGGGCAAGGGAAAAATGTGCCAGCCTTTTGGGGAATCTTCTGTAGTCTGTAGTCTGTGATCTAAATTGCTTTATCATACACATAAAAAGCAGAGAGTGAGATCTAATACCAACTAGTTATCAGAATGTCATCTTGTAAAATGATTAAAAGAAAAAAGAAAAAGGTATCCTCTTCCTAACTTGAAAGCTCCTAGAGATAATACACTTTATGACAATTAACAAGGCTTGTACCTTGCAATGTTCCCAAAGGCTCTGCAATTTACATTCTGTTCATATAAATTAAAAGATCATTATCCACCTTAACTAAGTGGAAATGACATATTAAAATATGTTTGCTTGAAAATCTATTCATAAATCCCCACCAATTTGGTATAGTTATAGTGCTGAAGTTATAACACCTGTTGGCTTCCACGGACAGCTGACCACATCAAGCATTTCATTGAGCTGGATTTTGCCAATTGCTGATGTTTACAGAAATATTTATGAAGATGAGAAGATCCCAAAGGTATTATTATGACCAGGTGAGCATTGTTGTGGCTTGATGGTAACAGTAACTCTCTCCAGGTGAAATTTTTGGGTAATAGAGCTTGTCTTAATGACACCCTTCAAGAATACAGTTTCAAAACAAGAAGTACTGTTTGAAGTGAACATTCTAACCTGTAGGTGAAATGATCTCTGCAATGAGGGTAGTTTCTATAGATCCTTTCTTTAAATTAATATTCAGTACCCCAGTTTCCACTGAGTCCTCTATTGTTTCCATTCAAGTACTTCTCCAAGAAGCACAATGAACATAAAATCCTGTTGTTATACCTATTGTGGAAATTTGTGGCACCATTAGTGGTCAAAAACATCTGATACATGATCCCAGCATCAGACACTTCTCCACATAGGAAAAAATTACATGGAATAAAGATGTATCTGTGTATTTCTTACGAACAATTCTTCATTGTCCTTTCATCATTGCTTAGTCTAGAGTCTAAGGAGATCCTCAGTGAAACTCTATTTCACTCGTAGAGGTAGCTTGGCTTTGAAAAGTTAGTTTCCTAAGTAAATAAGATGATACATCCCCTAAAGTAGGACTTTTCCACCTTATGCTGGGAAAAGGCATATATGAACATAAACCCCAGGACTGAGTTGTAACACATCATAGCAGAAAAAAACTGTTAGGAGATATGTGAAATCAGTCCTGCCTGTGCTACCAATCACACCTTCACTAGCACTCAGCCACAAGACCAAAATAACTAAAAAGGCAATTCAGCCACAGATGGGACAGTGCTAAACCCCTCAGTTGTCTACTCATGACTTTTGAATCCATTGTAGTTTTATTCTGTAAAGTCCTGGCTTTTGGATAAGCTGCTTTAAAAAAAAGTATCTCTCCACAACGTTGTTATGGATGTATCTCAGTCACTTGGTATTTTTTTTAATTTATAAATAAAATGGTTATGTTACTAATATACTATTGACTACAGAAATTAAATTGGGAAAGGACCATGAAGAGTCCTATGAGAAAGATGGGGACAATCCTTTTAGCAAGGCTTGTAGCAACAGGATATGGAGTAATGTTTTTAAACTAAGAGAGGGCAGATTGAGACTAGATATAAGAAAGCAGTTTTTTTACAATGAGGGTGCTGAAACACTGGAACAGGTTGCCCAGAGAGGTGGCAGATGTCCCATCCCTGGAAACATTCAAGGTCAGTCTGGACAGGGCTCTGAGCAACCTGATCTAGTTAACAAGTCCCTGCTCACTGAAGAGTGTTTAGACTAGATGACCTTCAAGTGTCCTTTACAACCCAAAGCATTCTATGATTCTATTATAATTCAATTCCTCCCTCACCTTAAGGCAGGATCAGTTATTCCTAATCAATTTTTGACAGATGTTTATTTAACCTCCCATGATAAACCTGCCCAGAGAGGTTGTAGAGTATAGTCCAGTGCTTGAATGTCCTTGTTACCTCAAAATTATTTTATATTAAGTTCTACTTAAGCATACTGTGCTGCAGTTCAGGTCTATGGAGGTATATACTTAGAGTAGATTTGGAATGAGATGGAGTCACTGAGGATGGACAGCAGAAACTGGCCATCTACAAATTCTCCCAAACAGTTCCATTTCTTCCTTTGCTATGTATCTAATATTACTTGGCAGTCTGGGTAGCTAAAGTTACCTTCTCTTCTCTTCAGATTGAACAAACTCATTTTTGTCAGCCTCTCTTTGCATGCTGTATGCTCTAACCCTCAACCATCTTGATGGCCTTCTGCAGAATTCATTCAGTATGCCAATGTCTGTATTGGAGAGTCCATATCTGGACAGTTCTTCAGGTGCAATCTCACAGCACGAAGCAGGGAGGAATAACTGCTTTTGTGCACCTACTGGCTACAGTCCTGCCTATAAAGATTAGGACACAGTTGGTCTTCAGTGTGTTGCCCATCAGGGTGTACATATCCTTCTCTACAGAGCTTCATTCAGATCTTACATTTCAGATCATTCAAAGCTTTCACTCAGTCAGTCAATCAATGCGTACTGTTGCATGGGGCTACTGCAGCCAAGACTGAGTTTCTCCAGGATGCTCAAATTGCTTTTGAGAGCATCCCACCAGCATATCAGTGCAGTATTAACCATCTCAGTCCTCAAAAAGCAATGGTAGTTTCCCCACTTATTCAGTTTGGCTGTCCCCACAAAGGACTCATCAAGAACAGACATTTGCCGTAAAACGTGTAAAGCAAGCACATGGCAGAATGAGATATAAAACTACATCACTGCAACTGTGTTCAATTGAATATTCATAGAAATGGCTGAAGCACTGTCATTGTATGCAAAAAGGAACAGCCAGCAAGCAAATTTTTAACCAAATAAGCATTAGTCCTGTCAGTCCAATTCATCCCAGCACCTGTCGGTGTTATTATCCATTGTGTTTTTTTTAGGAAGTGTTGAGTAGATACTAACACCTGGATTTACATACGCAAAATAATACCGCACATTGGCACAACTTATAAGGTACTGTAGGTGTCATATGTGTGGGACAGATTCTGGAAATATTAATATATGTGTTTGCACAGCCCATAACAATATAGCCATTTACCCAACCCAATTTTAGGCCCTATAAAGTTACTCTCATTTTTACTGTTGCCTTCCAATGATAGAATGTTTGGAACAGAATATAAAGCCAAACCAAATGAGAAAGAAGTTCAAAAACCAGAAACAGCCCTTTCTCTCTCCCTCACAGAATCAAGAGAGGTTTTGTGTAAGATGTTAAAAGGATGGGGAATTTCTTAGTTTTTTGCCTGGGTTACACTTCACCAAGACAGATTCATAAACTCGCACAATGAACCCAAAGGATTTTGAAGGCATCATAATACAAAAGCAGTTCATGACAAGAGGTCCACAGGCAGATCTGAGACTCTGATTATGTATCTTCAGAGAAAGAATTAGATTAATTACAATTAATTAATTAAGCATAGGCAGTGCATTGGAAGAAACTAATTTAAGAACAGTGTATATTTGGTTTTAGTTAGTCCCCTCATCCCCTCATAGGATGCTGCTTGAAGCAAAGTACCACTAAACACTAAGCAAAAACCCTGTTGGCCTTAGTAGCAGCACTAACCCAACACTCACTAGGAAGAAGACGACATTCAAAATTACTGTTCTTTCTTTTGGTCTACATTTGAATGAAGTACTTTGGTATAAGCTCAGTAAAACTTTGGAGAGAAAAATGATGATTTCTGCCTCTCACTTCATTTGTGCAGCAGTTTGCCACAGGCCCCAAACCCCAAAGATCTTTAAAGTTTAGACTTTGTGCCTGAATACATAAACACTTGATACTGGCTGAAATCAGTAATATTTATCACTAAGAGAAACATGTCTGATTGCTTAAGATCCAAGTCTCAGGCCTAGGGCCAGGAGCTGTCAGAGGTGCCAACTGAGACTCAGTTCGAATTTTTCAGATAGAGGTGGACTTCTTACAAGCTAATGAATAAATATGTGCTTAAGTGTTAGCTTAACCCAGAGTTTTCACTCAGCTCTGAGGATAACTGATGGATGGAGCACCTCAGAGAGACAGGAATAAGCACTTTGACTAGAAGCGAGTGCTTGCAGATTAAGCTTTTCTCATTTTTTAAGATTCACAGGTTTCAATGTGTCACACAACAACTCATAAGAGTAAAGTTGAGTGTAAAATATACTATGAAACCCAAAGAGCTAACTTGTCCTTAGTTTTGTACTTTTCTGTCATCCTAACAAATTAATCAAAATAAGTGGCAAAAATTGCTCTGCCTGGCCTAAAGCACAACAACTCCCTGAAACTCCCTAAAAAGAACAGCTTACAAAAAATAAGACCATAAACACCAGTACTATTTTCAGACTAATGGCAATGAGGTAAAATATGAGTAAGGACCCATGCTACCCCGCTTCTTCAGCTCAAGCTTTTACCAGTTTCATGGGTGAATTAAAAGAGCAGTATTGATCTATACTGACTGTCCTTTTCAGAGCAAATATTGCACTGGACAGGAAGATGCATAGCATTAGCTTAAGAAGAATATACAAGGCAGCATCATTTTCAGCAGCTTATTCAGGGAAAAGGTGTCTGCCACTAAAATGTCATGATAAAACCATCTTTCACAGCCTGTCACTAGCTGTGGCTAAACCACGGAGGACTGATTTAAATTTGTCCGGCAGTAATGAGTTAGTTATTTTCAAAATCAAAACCTAACTTATGGTTCTATTTGTTCTTTCAAATGGCAATAGAGTTCATCAAATTACAAAGCAGCATTGGGATCATAATCCAGTTAAATCAGCATTTACAATGATTCAGATAACCAAAGAATTTTAATTAAAAAAAAAAAAAAAAAGATTAAAGACATAATAAAACCTTCAATAAAAAAGAAAAAATCTTATTTGTGACATATCCAGTCCTCCACCACCCCCCTTTTAAACATACTGATTGAGAATAATTGTACATTAAAGTAATAATGTAGATTTATCATTGCATCTCACAAGCTATGAGGCTGATTCTTCTCTCACTAAAGTCAAGAATGAGAGAAGACTTGCCCTTCTCTGCAAGAAGTTTTCTGAGCTGAAGCCTTCACAGCAGTGAGCACTGCTAGAAGCAGCATCTGCTCTTGTCAGCTCAAGAAGAGAAGGTAGAAAAGAAGCAAGGAGTAGAGTAGAGCTATCTAAAGTGCTTCCAGTTTTTATCAAATTACCCAGGCTGTGTCTTAACTCACCTATGCAAATCAAAGCTGTCACAGACTTCTGGGTTGGTTATCTACCTCCCACAGGTAACCTGCCTATAGTTACATGAACAGCAGCAGTCAATTTGGTATGTTCAGAGAAAAAAAAAAAAAACAAAAACAGAAAAACAAAGAAACATAAAATGCCTCCAATATGGGGCAGCAAATTCCTAATACTAAGTTTTACAAGACTACCATGTACAAAACAGGATTTTTTTTTGTAAATCTCACAGAACTTTATTAACTTAGAAGTACTTTGAGACATATGCCTTGAGCTCCATGCTTTGGAAACTGAACCTAAGACTTGAGAAATGACCTGTTTACCATCATATAGCAGGTCAACATGTCTTAATTCAGGATTCCCAAGTCCATAAAGCCTCTGTCTTTGCTTGGCTTTTAGTGAGAAACAAAAGAGAAGACAAGCAATCCTCTGCACAGGTTGAGCTCTGAGCCTGTCATTAGAGGAGCACTGGGCTAGAATGATTGAACACATGGAAGAATTAAGCAGTTTTTACAATAGCAACTGGCACATAACCCGCTTATTCAAACTGATGAACAAAGGAAAAAAAAAAAGGAAGAAAAAAAGGGGAAGCAAAATTCTCTCTGTCTCAGATGATAAATAACTTGTCCTCCTTAAATGAGCTACACTCTGTTTTGTCCATGTGGCTTTTGCTGGCTTTTACTGGCAGGCTGGTAAGACCAAAATATTTCAAAAAAAAAAGGAAAAAGAAAGANCATGTAAGGCACATAAGGAAATGTAATTGATCAGTGGTTTGTGGCCCTTAAAAAAAAATACTACTAACAAAATAAATACTCAAGAATATTCGATGTTCCAATTTTAAAATCTTGATTCAATGCTATGTTCAACTTCTACAGTACATACATTAAAATTAAAAAAAAAAAAGAAAAAAAAAAAAAAAAAAAAAAAGTAAAGTTCATTTATTAGCCTTTACCCCAAGACAATCCTGTTCAGACCATATATGGCTCCAGCAGAATAGGTACACCTCCAGAGCAGTCACACCTTGCCAGCACAACCCCTTGCAGGGCAAGAGGAGACAACTGCATTCCTTGCTGCTGCTGGCAGAGGTAAGGATGGTGCAATGCTGCCAAACTACCACTGCACTTGGATCGATTCCGCTGGATCAAAATTAGACAGCTCCCCCTGTCCAAGTTCAACCTACAGGACATAAACCTGCCTGGAAGAGATGGTAACAGAAAGAGAAAACTGCAGCCAGGCAGATATCTGCAGTCAGGGCACGTGGCCACTCTGAATAGAAGGGGATCCAAAGGGCTGAGCTGCAACAGCCTCACCTTCTACCCCTTCCCAGCAATTCCTCAGCAGCTGTGAGAGCTGGTAAATCAAAAACTCTCACCTCAGCCCCCACTCACCTGTCAAGGATGGTGAAGGCAAAACAGATAAGGCACTTTGATGTGAAAGGCGAGAACGTGACCTGGAGGGCTTTTGGGTAAAGGGATACAGAACAGAAAATCATGCTAAGACCAAGGACATTGGGAGCACCTAGCAGAGAAATATCAGAGGGGGAAACAATTTAGAGAGGCCAAAATGAGTGGAACTTTCCACAATCCTTTGTATCAACATTACCAACACTTCAAACACAAAAACTTACTCCAGACTTACCCTAGCTCCTTGCCATGCCCAAAACCAAGGTCTCAGGTTTTACCTGTATCAGAGCAAATGGCCTGAATCTAAAGTAAATTAAGCTCCAGAACAAGAATAATGACCACAACAGGACCTTCTAACAAAAGTGACAAACCTCTCTTGAAAATGAGATCATGAATGTGGAATTAGCACCCTCAGAAAATAAAGACCAAGATGGTCAACACCATCTTCCTCTGCAAATGAGAGATGTTTCAGAAGTCAAACCTTCTACATCAGAATGAAAAACAAAATAAAAGAAAACCATTACAAGCAACTGTGACATACAGAACATCCTTCTAAGAAAAAAAAGGGCATGTTACCCACAGATGACAGCAGTTTAACACACTACTATTATGACTTCAGATACATTATGAATGATGGTAAGACAAGACAGAATAGAATAATGGAAAGTGGAGTATAAAGGGAGGAAGCACCAGTACAATACAAAAAAATAAAAAGGGTCAAAAGGAAATGGGGTATAAAAAAAGAATAAATGGTAAAGAGCAGAGAAGGATACTGAGGTTACATCTTGGAACAGATTATCACCTGACATTAACTGGTGTAGAGCCACTGACTGAAACAAGTTAAGGAGAGTTTCTGTGAGTTGAGGATTTGGCCCTCTACACAGAATCAGACAAGGACAATCAGACATCATCCTGCCTGTTTTTCCAGGGAGGCTTTCCCTCTTAGAAACAGGCAACACAGGAAGAAAATAACATAATCTCATAAATTAAAAAGAAGAAAGAGGCTAAAGAGAAAAAAAAATAAATGAAGAACAAGAGAAGAGCAAGGAGACAGGGCAAAGATAAGATAAGAATAAAATATCCACAGGTTAGTGGAATACATTTTATTTATTCATGAGCTCTCTTTTATTATGTGTCCTTGGCAGACGTCCCATAACTGAAAATTTGCAAGGCAGAGAGTGATGAGAGTTTAGAGACTTGAGCCTTGTTTCTAGTCATTAGCCTTGGGCAGATCTTTCTAATATACGTGCCCCAGTAGCAAGTAAACAAGTTCTTTAAATCAAGAGCCTTTAAACAGAAGGCATGCTGTAAACAGATGAGCTTATCTAGAGAGCAGTTCTGGGAGAAAAGACAATAACCAAGCATGGCCACAACCTGTTTTCAAGTAACCAAGCTGAAGGACAGGCTTTTAGGAAAGACAATGCCCAACAGGATACATTCTGTTTCTCACTCTGACCCCAGCTCACATCAGACTGCAGCACATCTGCCTTTCACACTCAGTCCTTGTTAACCAGCACTTATTTTACCTGAGAGCATGTGGGGCTCTGCTTGCTCAGCTGGCAGGGAGGAAGGATGCAAATAGGCAGCCACAGGAGCTGTGGCAGCAGTCTCTGGCAGTGACCCCAGCAGAGATGTGTCCAAAGCTGGCTTTCCTGGGGGACCAGCCAGAACAAAGAGCACACCTCTGGCAGATGCACCAACACTGAGTGGGGAAAGCCTGGCTGTCTCCGCTCTCTATATGGGTTTAAGGTGCCTCTGCAACTCAGTTTAGTCACTGCTGAACCTTGTTTTGTATTGAGGCTGAACCTAGCCCATTGTCTTGGCAATATTAGTAGTAGATTTTACCTTGCCTATAGCTGTAATTCCACAGCTAAGGTAATATTCATGGTTTAATGCTGACGTATCTTCTGTTTAGGCTTGAGGTGGTTTTATTCTTCTTGCCCTGAGAAATTTGCTTAGCCCTGGAGAGGGTGAGCAAAGAAATTATTGTCCTTCGGGACATCTCTGTTTTTAAAAAGGACATTTTAGGAAAACATTTGACATCACCTGTCTCAGGAATAATGCTAGGGATCACACTGGAGTTTGCATCATTTCAGCTGAAAACCACTGTTCATTGATTTTCTTTAGCCCACACTCACAAATAGGAATTTGAAAGGCTGCTACCATTTCTGTGGGTTGCCCTAGAGCCAAGACTGATAACAAGACATAGACATTTAGACACAGTGTTCACGGAAGAAGGTCTCTTCAAAAAGATCTTTAAATGTCCTCTGCTATGGATACATATAGATTTTTCTTATTTCAAGATCAGCCTAAACAAATATGTTCAGCCTGTATAAAGAATGTCTTATAGACATGTAAAGAACAGTCACTTAGGAAATTTGGATACTATTTCTGGGCCTTTCCCATTTTTCCATTACTACAACAGAAAAAAATAAATAATGAACTAATGATACTGCAACTCTTTATAAAAAGAACTGTTTTGAAATCTGTAGATAACAAGCATCATATAAAAGCTAACTATCATTACTGCCAGTTAAAGCTCTTTTATCATCATTTAGCTACCTACCTATATAAAAATAATGTAACACAATTTCAAAACACAAAATCATCTTTGTCTACCCATAGTGCTATCTCAGCAGAAGTTTAAATGCAGAAACTAGAAGTTTTTTCCTCATTAGCCAGTTGTCTGCCACTGCTCCAAGTACAACCTTTTTGAGCAGTGAAATGTAGAGAAGAAGAAGGCAAAGAGGAATGAATACAGTTCTTTATCATTAAAAACCAGAACAATATTCTCATCACAAGTGATAACTGGTTTCAACACTGCTGCAATGGGCAGCTTTCCCCCAGCAACAGATAGTAAACACACCTTGCAAAGTTAAAAAGCCACCTCTGCTTCCTAGTGAGTTTAGAATATCAGCACTGATCAAATCCTGCCAAAACTGCAGATGATTGAAACTTAGCTGATTAGAGCAGAAAAGTATTTGGGAAAATGCTGTGGCTATGACCAAGGAAAACTAGCCTGTGTGGCCCAGGGCATGCCTCTGTAAATGAGACCTTCCCAAGGTATCAAGTCAAACAACCAGAATTTGATTTATACATACCCTCTGAAAATCCTGGCTAATATATGCCTCCTCTGTCCTCTTAGAATATTAGCCCGAGTACCTTATGCCATCTATTGGCCTAGACCAGCGCTGGATGCTCTGAGGAGAACTTTAATTCTGGGAAAGCAGCTGTGTTAAAAGGGATCTGTCGGTAGATCTGTAAATTCTGCTAATGGAATCAATACACTGCTGCTGCTTAGATCTTGAGGTCTACCTTCCCCAGCAGACATTCTGAGTTCAGCTCCCAGAATAACCAGCAGTCGTATTTTCTTTAGGCAAAGGAGAAATATTATTGACATGGGACTATCTCACTGGCAAGAAAATCCAGAAAATGAGCACTGAGGATTTTCACTGTCAAGAAAAGTCTTTTTCTAAAAAGAGAAAGCCCCTTCAAAAACCACTCGGATCTAAAATCAGGTAATCTATCCCCAACTTTGTAAGTCTATTTTACATAAGCCACACAGGGAGAAGAAACTTCTCTCATATTTCTCTAGCCACAGAGGCTACACGGCTGCTTAAATCTAGTTTACTTTTTAATCTAAATGTGTTTTTAAAAGGCAAGGCAGAGCTCTGCAATGCGAAAGGAATTCAAAGGCATCTCTATTGATCCGCTCCCGCATAAGCCATTAAAAAGCCGCCACGGAGAAGTCGGCAGGAAAACAGTGCGGCCGCCTTGGAAGAGCCCGTCCCATCCGCGGGGGATGGTCCCCTCCTCTGTTCCTACCGCCGCCACCTCCCCAGAGCCGCATCCTTTCAAGTGATCGGAGAGAGGTTGCAAGTCCCGAGAGGAGAGTTCGGGGCAAGACTTCTGCGGAGCAACGAAGCCCGCCGGGGCTCCTCCAGCACCAGGCTGCACACCCCCCGCCCTCCTTTTCCTCTTCCTCCGTCGGTTGTTTGCCCCGCAAAACGCANACTTCGCTTGGCGTTCCTGCACCGCATCCGTGGGGTCCTACACCGCACCAGGGAGTCCCGCTCCGCGTCCAGGGCGGGGACGTCCCGCTCCGTACCCTCGGAGTCCAGCACCCACCCAGACCACGTCCCCAGAGCACGCGTGGGGACCTGGCTACGCCGCTCCCCCCCGAAGCCACCTACCAGGCACCACCAGGCAGTCCCCCTCTCTCCCACGACTCGGAGGAAGACGCGGGGAGAGGGGCAGCCAGCCTGGAGACGGGGGTGCGGCCGAGGGTGGGC
>VWZY01009096.1:483623-505637 GCA_013399075.1 Chloroceryle aenea
GCGGCAGCACGGCGGAGCAAGTTCGGCGTCTGCGGCGGGTCCCCACCAAATGCGCTGCTCGGCTTTTACCTTCCCGCTTTTGTGCAGCAGCGGTGCCAAGTACCACGCAGATAATGACAACGTGAACGGGATTGATCCCCTATCGATTCACTAGAGCTGATTTGCTGAAGTGGCAAATATACGACGTTGTTTGCCGACTGTACGGCGTACGATGTGGAGTGTCCCCCACACGCTGAAGTGAGAAGTGATTCCTTCTCTGCATTATGCCCCAAAGTAGCTGTCTGTATCATTTCTGCCATAGTGAAAGGCAGACGGTAATGGAAAGCCAGGCCAGCTCCAAGAGTAACTGCGAAGCACAGCCACGCCAGCCTTTGAGAATGGAACATTTTGCCTATTCCACTTGCATTGTTTTGAAAATAGCTGAAGATGAATGTGGAGAGTTTTTTCGTTACAAATTTTGACACAAATAAAAGTATTTTCTGCACATTTGGTATTTTTTTCTCCAAACTTTTCATTAAAGAAGTCCTCCAAACCATCAGCATCATCATAAACAACTGCAGGATTCAGAACAAATAAATAAATAAATAAAATCTGCTTAGCAATTTATTTCTGCCATTTTTTTTACCCCTAATCAATCTTCCCTTGAAAAAAATCGCGCACAGATGTTGCAGAAAATTCTCCTCTGTTTTTTGGGAGGTTTGATTGTGTTTTGTTTTTTTTTTTTATAATTCGTTACATGTTTTAAGGAAAATAATTCAATGACCTCTTGTTGTAGAGTCAATATAAATACTCACCGTGCTGCTGTGTTCCTAATTTTGAAGTCCTTACAAACTTTTTAAAATGGTAATCCTGAGATAATATCCTTCTCTTTGACTACATTTGCTGGTATTCCCTTAAATTACTATTGCTATGCAGAAAGGGTTCTTTTTCTTAAGAGTTATGGTGTATAATTGCATTAATAAATACATATATTAATAAATACATTGTTTATCACCTTCATTAATCACAGGAGTTTTAATGACTGCAGAATACAGCTTGTCTAGATATTACATTAACCCTTCAAAGTTTTGCATAGTGATAAGCGTTTCTCCTATGTTTCCTTGCAAAACATAAAACCAGCAGTATATTAAGATCAGAAGCAATGGCCTGCACAGAATGACATTTAGATACAGAAAGTTTGTGAGAAAGTGATGCAGAGTGCAGAATGATTTTCTCAGAACCATCCAAATACAAGAATGTGCACAGAATACTTCCTGAAGACAAATGAGGTCATCTTAGTGGGTCACTTGGAGGTTTCAGCATAAAATTTGAAAGATCCTGCAGAAATACTGTTACTGACTTTGGAAGTTACTGCAGCACAGCAACCCATCGGACAGTTATACAACCTAAGTCATCACAGGCAAGAATGTGAGATGCTGGAAATTGCTCAGGAAGGTGAGTGGCAGCTCCTTGGACAGCAAAGGCATGTATGCTTCTGTAGTGGCAAATGGGGATATGGTGGGCACATTGCTCAGGTCAACATGCCTGCTGACACTTGTGACCCTGTCCTTAGCCACTGTTGTAGCCACTGGATATGTTCCTGGGTCCTGTTTTGCCTGGCATGGAGGGTAGGCATGAGCTGTCTTGGCTTCTCACTGAGCCTGCCAATCTGCAACTTGTATTATTGTAACGAACAGCTCCTTACATCAGGATGATCTTGCATTGCTCTTTGGTGGACAACAGACCCAGTCCCTTGGGGACAGCACATTTAGAAATGCTGGTTCTCCCTTCCCAGTGTTCTGCAGACTCAGATGTCTTTATTATCTGCAACAAGAAGCATCACAAGACTTAGGAATTGCGTTTATTTTTGTATTTGATGCATCGTGGTTTCTTTTCACATAAGCAGTGTCTGAGTACTAAGCTGTCCGAAGAAGCATCTTCCCTTACAAAGCATTTTTTTGTGTGCTTCCACTAAAACACAACGACTCCCTGAAGCTGTGACCATGCCTTTACACAGAAGGCTGACTTGAGGTTTTTGGCAGGTTTTTGCATCTTCATTTGAAAACATGCCCTGGAATTTGCTTGACTCGTTCATCTGAGAAAGGAGAGAGGTCATTTCTAGCTTATTGATGCAGGAAAACTTACTGGCAGCTCTTTATGGTGGGCATGAGCTTAGCTGCTGGCAGTAGGAAAAAGAAAATAAGAGAAATTTAGGCTAGAACACTATCATCTTCATTACACTGCAGTGTTTTATAATATTTCAAAGTGGTGTTAACTCTTGCTCACCAGTTTAAAATGATTGTGAGATGAAGGTTGTTAGGGAAAGTGGCATGCATAAGGCTGGCTCACAGTATCTTGTGCTCTAGTCAAAGTTCAACCAGAAATATTTATATCAACCAGAAATATTTATATTCTGCAACAAATCATTACAAAGTATCCAGACTACTTTTTTTGCAAATATAAACTCCTTCAGAACTGTTGGTAATAAGTTAACTCATGACAAACCTGTTGTTTGAAATTGTTCTTAAGATGAGAGGATTTTCACTCATGGAGTGAAAAGTTTTCACTAGTGAACATATGGCTACATTGGAAGGGATTGTGACCCCCATAAAATGGCTTGCATCCTTTTTATGGCTCTCTAAAGCATGCAGTGAGCCTATCCAAAGTCAAACTGCCACTGGCTAATCTAACTGGAAACAACAGTGCCCTGAGCACTGTTGTGTATGAGTTTGTTGTGTTTGTGTAATGCTGCCTTCCCTAGGGGCTGGCCATTTTCCCCCCTATTTGTTTTCTTCCCTGAATTGCCTTCATTCAACCAAATTCCGTCAGCAGTTTCACCAGGGGGACCCTATTAAAGGCAAATGAACTCAATGTTCTTCCTGCACAAATGCTTATAATTTAAACTGCACAGCTCTGGGACAAAGTGAGAGCAACTCTGCCTTAGGTACTTTCTTGGGGAGAAAAGACTGAAAAAAAAAGGCAATTAAAATGGCAATTTTGTCAGTGAGAGCTGAATCTGGTCTGCTCTGCCTCTTACAAACCCACCCATGCCAGCTTGCAGGAGGGTACATGGGACAGAGACTGCAACGCCACTTCCAGTCCCTGCAGTATTTTTTAAGTACATACACGGCCACCACACCAGTGACCACAAGGATTTGTCACTGGCCTAACAACAACCCAAATGAATCACAACTTTTCACTCTCCCACTGACTTATATGTTTCTTAGTGCAGGACACTGGGTTTCATCTACACCCCATCTGGATGCAAATTGTAGATGGATGCAAATTGTGGCTGGATGCAAATTGTGTCATTCGATTGGGTTTTACAAGAGGTTTGCACTACATCCACAGATGCTCAGTGCTCCATCTCATACAAGTCAGAACTACTATTGTAATACTATGTTTTTACATTGTCACAAGTGAGAGGTAGATTGGAAACAGAGCACTCCTGTACATGCTTTCGTGTTCCCAGTCTAGGGACTGTCTGTGTTCCTTTCATTCAAGAAAATCAGTGGGAGTTTACAACTTCTGTTGTTTAGTTTGGGAAGATGATGTAAATTATAGGGTGCCTCCTTAATTAGCCTGAGGATAATGCCTTCATGTAATGCAACATAGCACCTTCAATTCACTAAACAACATGTTTCTGATGATAACAAAGGATTACCAAGAAAAAGATAAAGAGTTTTAATGTGTTTGTGAGGCAGTATCATTCAGCAACTTCAGGAAACACTACATCTGCTGCAGAGCCAGGAACAGAACTTAAAACTCCAGAGCTTTTTACTGATTTTTTAATGCTGAGTTCCACAGTGATGTATGAGCAGGCAGAGGAGAATACTGCTAGCATTTGAATTTAAAAGCATTGTAAATGTTTCTAGGAAGATGTGAACTGTACCAGATCATCAATCAAGTAGGAGAAAAGAAATTTTACCAGTGCCAGCTACCTGGTTACCACACATTAGTGGCATATTTCTTAGGAAGAGAAGTCAAATGTACATCTGCATTAAGCATATTTGATTTCTGGAAAGTATATTTGCCATTTGTTCTGAAAACCTCTTAATACAGAAGCTTGTTTAACAGAGGATGATGGACAGCAAGTTACTGAACCACCATCCACTAAGGTAGATGGGAAATTCCTGGTACCTTTCTTAACTCCAACCAATCTGAAATTACAGTGTGGCCTGCAGAAAATAGGTCAAAAGAAAGGCCTTGGTAGCATGATATATAAATGACAACTCATGTGGAAATGCTGAATGCAGCAGCTATCATTACACAGGCTATGCATACAGAAATTACACATTGGATATATAATCTGCCTTGCCTGTCACAGCTGAATTCTTGCTTACAGCAAATATGCTGGGCTTTACAGCACTACACCTTAAAAACAAACAAACAAACAAACAAACAAACAAAATCAAACAAAGCAAGCAAACAAACAAAACCAACAACAACAACAAAAACCTCACAAAAAACCTCACACAAAACAACAACAAAACCCAGGAAAGTCTAGTTACTGAGGTAAAAGAAGACAAGATTTTCCAATGGGAAAAAGTGTGTCTGTAAAGAATAAAGAAGGATCCTATGCAATGTTTTCATTTCTCTAAGTGCATGGTGAGCAGTGCTTAGGAAGGTGAAGTAGAAGGTGGTGCCTTCTATGATCAGCTTTCTTTCTCTTCATATTTTTATTTATCCTTTGCTGTCTCTCTTCATTTTCAACTCAATTACTATTTAGTGTTACAAAGGTAGTCCCTTAGGAACCTTCAGTCCAGTAACCTGACTTCATTTGGGTAGATGTGATACAATCAAGTACAAAGGAAGGAATCTTGAAGATTGGGCTACAGAATAAGTGGAAAACCAGAGTTTGGAAGGCAAAGTAATACTAAAATGAATAGATCAATATTAAAGCCATAGCAGTGTTTCAATTTGCTTAACTTTTAAACCTCCTTTCCTGTTATTCCTCTACAAATCTGTAACACTTTTTCTTCTAGTTTCTTTTATTTCCTTTAGGGGATTTATCCTTACTTTGCATTTCTGTTCATCTCTGAAGTCCTTGACATGTCCATTTCTCCAACTTACCATCAGTCACGGGCTGTGTGGATGAAAGATAGAATTGCAAAGGTTTCCTTCAATACTTAAGAGAAAATTGGGCCAGGAATCGATACTGCTATACAGGCATATAACAGTGATTATTGAGATGTAAGGGTATTTACACCTGACAGCATTCCACCTTGCTCTTCTCATGAATAATGAAGAAAGTTATGTCATTCTTGTGGGTCTGAGTTAGCAAAATAAAATCTTTGGAGCATATGAAGGGACTATTACATCTTCATTACCACCCTTTGTTTATGTAAGATGTTATGGGGAAAAAACAAAACAAAACAAAACAGAGAGCACTAAAAGCTAAAAACTTTGTCCACATCCTGTAAAGTTCCTACTCTAAAGAATATGTGCAGGGAGACCATTGACACAATATAACTTCCAAAGAGCATCAGCACAGAAGTCTTTCAGCTGTAGAGATACTGCATTTTGGTAAAATGATATGAAGTTCACCCATTTATATCCCTTCAAAGGTCAGGTCTTCAGGATGAGATGATGTTAGGACTTTCTTTTGTCAGTGACAAATTATTTATTCCAGGTATGTTAGACACAGATCTGATAAGAAGAATTGCTTTTCTGAGGGTGCTCATTCTCATCCACATGAAAACAGGAAAAGCTTAAACCTCATGACTTAGACTAAAAAACTAAAAATCAAAGGAGTAAAAGGAACATAAAGTCAATTGCATTATATGTGATTAAAGAAAAGGAAAGTCTCTTTCTTCTTAAAACAAAGGAGATTTTTTTTTTACTAATTTAGCAGTTATGAAATAAGAACTGACCAAAACTGCGGCACCAACAAAATGACTGCACAGCCCATTGCAGATGAGACACTAACACGTTCTTTAACGCGTTCTTGGTGACACAACCAAGGAGAAACATCGATATTCAGAAAGGAGTGCTTGTTCTGCTCTCAAAAGAATTATAAACCATCCTCATCACTACATCTATAAACTGGCTAAAAATGTAGATGTTAAGTGGAAAAAGCAGATGAAATAGAGTGTTTTACTCTGCTTTGCTATTAGTCGTAAAGCCCTGCTTTGACAAAGTCTTTTTTTACTGCTAATTTTCTGTCAAGCAGCAATAAGTTCTGTTGCTCAGTCTCTTCAAAAACCTCCCTGAACCCAGAACATTAACATCTTTGAAACCCCAGTTTAGAATTCATATCAGGTCAAATATTCAACAAAGAATTCTTAAGCAGGACACAGGCTGTACTGGTAGTTAATAGTGCGTACGACTGGCTTACTTTTCACATTGCACTAACCTTTTTTGTGGGGCTTGTCTGTCCTTTTTAGAAGGTTGTTTGTTTTGGTTTTTTTTTAATATAAACAGGCCACATTTCATATAGCTTTATTAACAGGGCCTATAACGTGATACAGTTTTGTGCCACTTAAAGGTGGGAGCTATTTCACATCCAGCATTTCAAATGCAGCGAGGAGATACGCCTTTTGCTGAATCCATCTGCTCAGAGATTTGACTAGAAACAGTAAAGAAAGATGTCATTAAAGTAATTGGTCACAGCATGGCTATGAGCCATCAGCACAACATGACCATAAAACCCCCAAGAGATTTTCAGTAGAGAAAGAAAATTGTTCATATCATTATATATAGTGCTGGTGAAACCTCATCTGTATTCTCATCATCTATATTACAGAAAAACATGCTAATAAGATGTTCAGAAGAATGGAGAGTCAAGTGTAAGGTAGGGTGAGAAAGATGCATCTGTCCATAAAAAGAAGAGTAACAGAGCATACGAGTTCTCCTTTTGAAAATAAGAAATAAAACCAGGAGGTGAGTAAGAGTAATTTAGGTTCAAGAGTTATAATGGTGCAAGAAAAAAAAAAATCAATATAAACTGCTCAAGAACACAATCTGGATAAAAATTAGAACAGAACATTTCCAAATGTCAAGGAAAGAAAGATCTGGAACATTTTTTCTTTAGAAAGTTGTGGGGGGAGGAAACATACTTGTTTGGTTTTGGTAGGTTTTAATCAGCTAATTAAAGTGATTGTATAGAGGATTGCCTGCAACAGTGGGTATTAAGTACATGGATTTGTGAACTCATATCTTATTTCCAGTTTTGAGATTTTTAAGGATACCACTGCAAACAAATGTGGAAAACCTCCAAAATAAAGCAGCATTTAACATTTGCACAAAGGAAGCTGTGAATAGCTACCCTGATCGAAAGCCCTTTTAATGCTATATCCATTTTCCTACAGTGATTAGAGTCAGGTGCTTTAAGAACTGCTTCCTTCAGCACTAAACATCTATTTATATACCCAGTTTGAATGTGGAAACACTAGATGAACATAATGTAAGCAATGCATCTGATGAGACTGGGCTCACCAAAGTAGAAATGGTGGGCCAATTATAAATCAGCTATGAAGCAGCCTGATTGCTTAATGGAAAGGTATATGAATTCCACAGTGAGCTTAGGTTTTGATGGCACTGTAGCACACCCTTGTACAAATTCAATAAATAGTACAGAACTCAGTAAAATATTTATCTGGACGAGTAATGAGAGTTCTACCACAGTGTCAAACATGAGTTTTGGACCCCTACAGGTGTATAACAATTTTTGTATGATCCCTGTAACTCTTGGATTTTTCCAGATACATGAGTTAAAGTAGTTACATCAGAATCTGTTATTTTATTAACATCACCTTCAAGTCTATTGTTATTATTATATAGTAATTCCTTTAGGCAAGTTGACATCAGCACCTATATTCAAACTTACCATGATTTACTGCCATACTACTAAGTGTCCATGCAGCTCTGAAATTATTAGTATTGACGTAGTGGCATCAACCACTATGGTACCTCGTGGAAGCTGTAGTTATTTGCTGAATATCTCCTGTTCTTCTTCATGGTCTGGAGTCTCTTCCCATGCAACGTCTTCCAGGATGTGGGACAGACTGTTATCCATTGAGATACCAAGAGTTTATTGCAGATGGGGAAGTCTGGCAGGGGAATTTGCTCTGCTGTGGAGAGCAGTGAGATGATGGAATCATGGAATCATTTAGGTTGGAAAAGACTTTTAAGATCATTGAGTCTAACCATAAAGATATTTAGTCTATAATCTCCAAAAGATATACCACAGAAACTCAAGAGATTTCAGCCTGACATCAAAGCAAGCTAAAGCAAAACCCCTAGATTCTTCCAGACTGAATTTCTTCAGATTACTTCTTTCCAGACTGAAGTTCAGTTCTGAACTTTCTCTTCTGCTAAGTATTTAATTATTTCTGCTCATTATCTCTATTTGGGAGTAAAGCAAATGTCAAACTTATTACCAGGAGATAATGTAATTTTTTTTTTTTTGACTGGAAGTGATGAATGTTCAATGACATTTATTGTGGAATCAATAGGAGTATATGAAACACAGAAAAGATCTCAGCAGTATCTCCTTAGGCCACAAACTATTTTATTTTCTGTAAAATACTTAATCAAGGGCCAATTTTATAGTTACCCAAAGGCAGTGTAAATTGAGATGGATTATATTTAAAATGATGCTGCTACAGTAAAACACAAATGATCTTACATATGTATATGTCCATATGTCCTTTTTGGTACACATATTCCGTAGTGTATGAGTTCACATACTTTTTTTGCATCTTGCCTAACAGTATTGTGAAACATTATTAACTTGTCTTATAAATGGGGGATGTAGAAACTGATTTCTGATGAGACTTCCAAGATCACACAGAAAATATCAAGCAGACTGCTCCAATCTCAGAATAATGTTCTTATTCAGTGCAATGATTCCTATTTTGTCTCATCGCTCAAAATGAAGAGGACACAAAATGGAAAGGGATTTTGGAAGAACCAACATGGATTTTCTTTTGCAGTCTTTTCCATAAACTGCTGTGAAGTCAAGCTGGAGGTTAAACCATACTGCCTCTCTAGCATTATTCAGAGGGCAGTCTCCATGTACAAGAGACTGACTGGTTCCTTACACAATCCCTTTCACAAGGTGGGGATGTTCTCAGACTTTATTCATTTATTTGATGATCCTGCATAAAGGTCATTCATCATTTGGCTCCTTATGCTTAGAATCTGTTTCTATAGAAGAAAGAAATCTGGTAAAAACCCAGAGTTCTCCCATAACCATCATGAAAAGTGCTGTGAGAGCTTTAAGTTAACACTGGATGGCTGCCAGTTCAGGGGAGGGGGAGATGTGTCATTTGAATCTGAATTTATTTTCCTCCTCAGAGGCATATAGAGCTCTATCAGCAGAGTGATGCAGATAAACACTGATGCAATTGAATACGTTTCCAAATTTCAAAATAAATCAATCAATAAAAAGATTTTCACTGTTTTCAGTGCACGGGGAACAAGGACAACCTTATCCTCCAAACTTTGGTAGCCTAATCCGAAGCTTACTGAAATCAGAAAGGATAAAATTGTTGTTCATTCAATACTGTAGCATCAAACATTACAGACTTCAATAAACAAACATAAAACTGTATTTAAATAAATTACCACTAGACTTACAAGTTAAATTTTATAAAGATGCTTTGGGAAGATTGCTCTTCTCTTGGTTCTATATTGCTTCCTTTCGACTGTTAATAAGACATGAAATGACTTGAACAGATGGCACAAATCTGTTTATTTGCTGGCAGTTACACACTATTTTCACTTTCTGTCTCTGTGGCTACAAAATCTAATTGGTACTGCTGCATGTTCTTGCACCAAAGAAAATCTTATTCCTTCTTACGGCACCAAAGACTTAGTTACTAGTTAAGTAAATTATATTGAAAGACCTCAATGATTTTGCATAAACAGAGGAAAGACAGGATTCCAGATCTGTGAAATAGTGAATATTTCACAGAAGTATTGGAAGTGATCAAAGAAAAGAAATCTGTCTGAAGAAAAGAATCCTGGCTTCTGAGAACAGGTCTGAGTGTTCCAGACTCTTCAGTATCTCAGGAGGGTTACAACTGAAGATGGGCTAAAAATACAAAAAGATTTTATCTGCATGACTGGAGCTAGTTTATTTGTCCATTACTTTGAGGGATATAAATGTACAATAGCATCTTCAAATATAGACAAAGAGAGAGAATGGGAGGGAAGAGTAAAATGTGTTTGTCTATACTTGAAATAGAACTGGATCACAGATTGTATTTTCAATATAAGAACAAGTAATTCTTTCCTTGTCAAGTAACCATATATAACTACGTATAGACAAAAACAGGGTTGTACAGGGGCAGCAATTATTAATGGACACCACTGAATGATAAATAAAGAGCGAGCTCAAAGATGGTATTCATTGCACACAGATGTCTGGACCATGGGCAGATGTCTTAAATTGTCTACACAAAGCGCTTTTGTGCTATCACAGTAATCTAAATTGCTTTGCATGTGGTTCCAGACATTTCCACAAACTGCACTCCACCACACATAAATTCCTATTCTCAAATTCTAACTGGACTTTAAGGGCCAAATTACTTTCTCGTGTAACTTTTTTTCTTAATTTGGCTCAGTTTTATTAATGCTGACAATCTTTGAGAATGGAAACCTCAATTATAGAAGATCTTGTATAGAGCTCTATAGGTTATGGTCCGGATTCAAGGGAGGACATTCACTGCTTTTGCACCACCACACTGAAGGAGAAGAGACTCAGAAAGCACAAGCAGGAATGGAGGCATGGCTTCATGAAAGCTCTCTGTGCAAAACACAACGTACTTCACAAGACAGTAAGGTCGTGATCAACGCTTGTTATGGACACATTGTTTCAAATATCTTGCTGTTCCCTATTCAGAGAAGAAAGGACTACCATTGCATGTCTTATAAAGCTTTAACTCAGGACATTTGTCATTTTAAATGCTCTGGTCCGTGGTTTAATCTGTGAATTGTCAGCTGACAGTCATCATACCTACTGCCCTTGAATATGGGGGAAGCCCAAAGAAAACCGCCCATATCTCTGAGACAGCATCTATTGATTCTCTACTGTTCTCCTATATCAAGACCGTACCTAACTGAAAATAGAGTCAGTGATGATTTAGGAAATAGTTTGTATCCCCAGAGGAAGCATAGCTTGCAGCAGAGAGAGCACAGAGTAAGTTGCTGATTTTTAGTTAATGTCCTTGTTCCATCTAATGTGTCTACTCTTGCAGATATCAGTTACAGATGAACAGCATGTTTTCTGTCTCCCCATTTGTTTTTTCACATGGAAAGTATTTGAATTAGGTTAGCACATAAACTGTCTAGGAACAGATACATGGGCGGAGGAGGGGAAGGAAACAGAGAGAGAGTTAGTTAATTGAATATCTATTATTCTGCATCGCAACCCTGTGAAGAAAGGAAGTAATACATTTCCTGATGGACATTTTACAAGGGTCACTTTATACAAGTGAGACTGCAAAATCTCTCTGTTTTATTATTCTATATTCTATACCATAGAATTATCTAATACCTAATCCTAGAGGAATTATGATTTTACTATAACTTATTATGAGTTTTTGTAAGCAGTGTAAAAAAAAGCTTTCAAGGTACATTTAACAGATTGCCATATTAGATCGTACGGACATATTTTTTCCTTCATCCAAGGGTCATGGCACTACATGACCTGACCCTACTGCCCAGTCATTCCTTGTTGTGGGAGACTTACAAGCTGCCAGCTGAAAGGCATAAAGATACACTGATACCAGCACATGGTTCCACATATGTTTTAGCCCTGAAAGTGTGCATAATGCTACATCATTTCTTCCTCTCCTTGCCCTGATGCTGACTGAAAGGCCAGAAGGAAAATTTTGTCTGTCATCTTGGACATTTTGTCCATAGACATTGAGTACAACCTTTTAGATTTCAGTATTTTTTAGAAATAAAAATTGTGACAGACAAGACTTCTTGCTTTTTAGTTAAGTCAGCTGGTAATTTAGGTTTTACTGAATATAAATAATCTCAGATATATTTGTGCTATTGTATTGCCCAGAATCATAATTTTGTTCCAAGACATGTATTGCATACTAAAAAAATTTTACAACCCCCAAACAAACAAAAAAAACACAAACAAACAAAACACAAACAAACAAACAAAACACAAAAACCAACCAACCAACCAAACAAACAAAAAAACAAAACCACCCCACAACAATCCAGAAACAGAAAAGTGTCTATGAATTAATCAGCAGTTGAAGGAAATAGTGACTGTATGGGTAAACATGGATAATGATTTCAGTACCACTGTGATAAGGCTGAGTTGTAGCAGGGCTACTGCAATTCTCCTTCCATTCCACTGTGTTTATATTCCAGTGGCTAGTTAAGACAGCTCCAGGATGCCACTTTGCCCCATAACCTCAGCCTGCATGTGAGTATTGGCAGTTGGAGAATTAATGGAAACACAGCTAGAGTCTGTTCAGCATGGAAAAGTGTAAGCAACCTTGACAGTATATAATTGGTGTGGTGAGCTTGTCAACAGTGCAGATCTGATTTAAATATTAAGTGGAGTTGAAGTAAGCTAGAGTAAATCTCAGGCACTTCCCTGCTGGTACCTAAATTCAAGTTCTGGAAGAGTGGAATAACCTTTGTGCAATATTGTAAAAACACACTGCACGGTGAAAAAGCCATAATTCAAATGGTCTCCACTCCAACAATAATAAACAGGGACATTCTATCCAATCCTTAGACCCTGACTGCCTGATCATGTTTTTATTTAGGAGTATAACTATTATTTATATAGTATCTTTGGTGGATAGTGCTTCTCAGGAAAAGTCCCTGTAAAAACAATTTATCATGTAAGGAATTTCAGAAGCAAACACCAGCAACACAAAACGGTTGGGGATAGCTCTTTTTTTCCGGGGCAAAATCCAACGCCTTTGGAGCAGAGCAAATTTTCTCACATTCAATTAACTTTTGAAATTTCAGTTATACAGTCGGAGATGTGGGGGTGAGGCAGTCATGTGAAGCCGTGATAAGCAGCATAAATACGTCTGTCTAAAACGGCCCTGTGTAGTCTTTGCTGGGTTTAAGAACAAACGGGCTGAACGTCGCTGCCCAGGCTGCGCTCTGTCGGAGAGGCTGCGGCTCCCTCGCGAGGACAGCGCCGTTAATTACAAACCGGTGCTCCCGCTCTCCCGCTCCGCCAGCCTGCGCCTGGGCAACGGAAGGAGCGAACCCCGGACGGCACGGGCATAATAAGCCTAGGGCAAAAGCATCCACAAAGAGAGGGTAGACTAGATATAAAGAAAGAGAGGGAGAGAGGGAGGAACGCAGTCAATTCTAACCTCTCATTAAAAATGGACACAAAAAGGATGAGAGGGCTGGAGTGCCTCTGCTATGAAGAAAGGCTGAGAGGGTTGGGGCAGAGGTTGTGGAGAAGGCTCCAGGGAGACCTTATAGCAGCCTTTCAAAACTTAAAGGGAGCCTATTATAAAGATGGGGACAGTCTTTTTAGAAGGGCTTGTTAGTGTAGGACAAGATGTAATGATTTTAAACTAAAAGAGGCTTTAGACTAGACATAAGGAAGAATTTTTTTTACAATGAGGGTGGTGAAACACTGGCCCAGATTACCTAGAGAGGTGGTAGATGCCTCATACCTGGAAACATTCAAGGTCAGGTTGGATGGGGCTCTGAAAAACCTGTTCTAATTAAATATGTCCTTACCCACTGGGGGGGGAGGGGGGGGAAGGCAGAGGGGTCAGACTCCATGACCTTTAAATGTCCCATCCAGCCTGAACCATGCTATGATTCTCTGATCAGAAAACACTGCAAAGCTTGCCTCTTGGCAAAGGTGTTTCAAAAAAAAGAATACTATGTGCTGACATGTACAAGGTAAACATTCCTTAAATCCTTGTAAAGCTGCTAGAAAATACATACATGTACAAAGAAAAGGAGGAAATGAGAGTAGTATTTTACTATGAAAGAAGAGAAATTATCATTGTCCTAGGGGACCTATGCCTCTGAGCTTTGATGATGTATTTGCACAGACCAACAGCTGAACTGAATGATGACCAAGATAAGCAATTCTGAATTCTAGCACCCTTTACATAAAACTTTTCAGCTATTATTGTTTATGCTATTGGTATTGCTATAATTATGAACAAACAGTGCTCAACACTTGCAAATATTGTGGATGGACACCACCCCAACACTGTTGCATACTAAGTGACCAGGACACCTTTGTACCATCAGCAGCTCAACACAGCAACCCCAGGGACATCATGCTCCCACACATTACTCATGGTGACCAGAGTGTACCTACACTGATTGTGGGGGGAAACCATCACTGATCCAGACCCAGGACTACAGGTCTGCCTTTGTCATGCAGCAAAGGTAGAGTCCTTTCCTTCTACCTGTTTGTGGTCACATCCATTCCTCCACAGTTTTGAAGTTAATATTGCTAAAATTTGGGGGTGATATCTGGTCTAGGTGTCACAACCAGTGAGATTTTTTTCTTCATTTAGTTTGTGACACCCATCAGTCTCCAGTCTCCCTCTTATTGTTAGTTTTGATAACTTACCTTAAAAATCAACAGTTCCTTCCATTTTTTTGTTACGCCAGATGGCTTAAAACTTCATTTTACACATTTGCCTTGGGAAGACTTCAGCTGCCTAGGGGACGCCATGAAAAACCTTCACAGAGGAGAGAGGGTCTACTGAGTGTGCATGGCAAGTTTATTGGTACACAGCTACAGAGGCAGCTGTGTTTTGTCCATGATGGGGATGAGTGAATAATTAATTTCTCCATGTCCTTATCTTGACCTACAAGTTTCTCATTATATTCCCCCCACCCCCATCCAGCTGAGGAGGGGGAATGATAGAGCAGATTTGGTATGCATTCAGTATCCAGCCAGAATTAACCTAGCACAGAGGGTAAAAAGAAGTAACTCTGAAACAATGAATTGCCACATGCTTTACAAAACACCACCAGTTAGCCTACTGTCCCCTAACAACCTGATATTTAGGATCTGGCAACCATTAAAATGGTGGAACCTAACTAGCAGCAGCTTTAATCAGTAAAGGAAATGATCAGGTGACATGAATTATAGGTTCATAGTTAGGAGGTTAATCAGCTGAAAATTAGTTTCATCAGTACAAAGGTGACAGCCTTTCTATTTAACCCAAGACTCTAAGAACAGCTTTGATTTCTGTGCAAAGCTGATGAAGGAAATTTTTGTTTGTATATTACTGTGAAGAAAAAAGCACTCCAGCTAGAGGCTGAGAAAACCTACAATGAAGCTGAGTGTGGTGCAGAGGTGAGAGCTTTATGTCTGCTAAACATAAATGGCTTTGCCTAAGGCATTAAGTATTTTAACTTTTCTTATTTGCCTTCCCATTTTTTAGTAGCAGCTAAGGGAATCCCATTTTGTAATTTCTGAGTCTGGACCTGTAAGCTATAAATTTAGGATTAGTTTAATATTCAGAACAGAAATTTCTGAGTGTGGAAACTTGCTAGCAAGCTGTTGTCGCAGATGAAGTGACTGCTAATCCTTGTCTTCTCTTACAGGTTGCTACTAATAGGGCTGGTAATCTCTGAAATATGGACCCAAGAGAGACCAGGTAATGCTGCTATAAACTGCTTTCATATAATGCCATTGTTGCTTTTTCATAGGTTATGTCTGTGTTTGTGTGTGTTTCAGAAGACCCTGCAGTTCTTGTGGCAGCTGTGCTTGCATGTCTTTCTGAGAAAGTCCCAACGTGCAGGGTTTGTTCATGGCATAACTACTCATGGCTACTGTTTAGGTATCATTGTACTAAGCAAATGTTTCTACCTTTCCTCAGTCTGGTCACAAGCAGTGATGAACTAATTTGGGCTCTACTGTCGCTCTTGGTTTCTTAAGCCTAGCTGGTCTTGGTTTCTTAAGCCTAGCTGGTCTTATTATTGACCATACCATGTGTAAGGTCTTTTAAATGCTATACAGATATCAGTGCTTTGCCTGAGAAGAAACAGTTTTCTTGAACAAAATTACTGTTCCCTTTAACTTCTTTATTTTAAAACAGCATGTCACAGGACAACAAATACAGACAGCTGGTTCTAGGACTGTCTGGCCTGCTCAATGCAGGTGCTGTATAAATATGTCAGCATTTTCTGAAGATCAAGGTAAAAAGATACTGGAGAAGGCTTTATCCATCTTGGGACAATTCTATAGTTTCTGCACTGCATCAAGTTAGTATCTTGGAATATAGACAGAATAAGGTCATGTTCACTAGCTTCTCTCTGATGTTCCCTAGTATGTCCATCTCTGAAGTGCAGATTGTATCCTTGGTTAACCTAAAGGTACAGTGACGAACTCCCTAGGAAAAAGGATCCTCCCAGCCTTTGAAATGCATCATTACTATAAAAGGTCTACTTGCAATTAGCTCACTATGCCATAGAAACTTCCATTTGAAATTACAAATCTCAGTTTATTAGAAATGCATGCTAAATGAGAAGTCATCTCTAGTTCTACATTTAGAACAGTTTGTACCTGCCTTGAAGATGTTTAGGAGCCATAGCCTGGTTTATGCTGTGAGCTTCTCAAGCCATCATCTTTGCTCCTGTATGGTCCTTTCCTAGCATGGGCCATGTGGCTTCTGGTACTGGTATTTGAGCAGGTGAACAGGGTAGGCTGATGGGTAGCTGATGTGGCCACTCCCTACACAGACTTACCTTGTGGGTCCTCTTGTGAATAGGTGTGTATGGATTCTTTTTAATTCTGTTGTGATTTGTTTGTGGGATTTTGCTGGTAGGGTTTTCTTTCAGGAGGGTGGGAGAGCTTTCTCATTCTTCTTTGTTCTTTTTAAAGTGCTCAGATTTGGACAGACAGTTTAATACTTTTTTGATGCAGTTCTGAAATCCTATTTCCATGGCTGACTGCTTCAGGTAGCATTGCCAGCTTGACAGACACAGTTACTACCAAAATATTAACTTCAGGGCTTGTGGTTCTCCTAGAAGTATTTCTGGTTTAAAATAATCCTTTTAACACTTCCTGGTAAGAGGTGGAATATGGCTGTCATGACATTGATTTTATAAAGCAATCAGGGGAATTTCAGATTTCTGTTTGTATGTTACCTGCAATCCTCTATTTACTAGCTTATCCATATGTTCAACACAGGATCCGTGAGTTCGGAGTGCTTGGGGAACCTTTTGCGTATAACACTGAGTGCAGAATACTTTGAGGACAAATATTTATCTTTTTCTGTTGTTGGTAAGTTGATATAGAAGAACCTGGCAAGTCAATTACATATGGTGAAATGCTTAAAATTCTCTGAGGTCTTTCTGTACTAGAATTCCCTGTATTATTCTAAGATGGTAGAGCTTAGTAGGTTGGACTTCATTGTAAGTGAAGCTATATGAAACCTTCAGTTCTCTATAATGTACCCTGTAGACTGAGTGTGATAACTCGGCAGTATCAAGTTGAATTTGGTCTGAAATTGAAATTTGCATGGTAGTTTCTAGGCATGACAACATCTGTGGATTTCCCTTCTGGTATAGGTGTTTCACAGTGACAGCACGTACTAGTCTGAAAACTTACTAGCTGAAGCTGACTCTACATTACTCATTTTGCACTTGTGGCTTTCCACCTGTACTTACAGCTAAGGGACTTCATGGAGGTGTGCAAATAATAAAGAAAAATCATCTGACTATGGGCTTAGTGGTGCATTTGAGTGAAAAGCTTCACAGAGTGGCCTGGAAGGGCAGAGTGAGATACCTGATGATGCATACAGCCCCAAAGTTATAAGATTATGTGTATAAAATGTAAATTCAGTTTTGATCTAGCTCTCTGTGCTAGTTAGCGGTCTAACTAGATATAGTCCATGACTCCTCGAACATAACATCCATCTTTCTAGAATGTTAAACTTGTCTAAAAACCCTCTTGGTGTGGGTTTTGGTTTTTGTTTGTTTTTTTTTTTTTTTTTTTATTCACGTATTTTCATTTATACACATGAAAAGAAGACACTCTTCAATGGGGATATGTTCAGCTTAAAAGTATAACACAATTATTTTTGGAGGAAAAAAAGCTCTTAAAAACAAAACTAAAAAGCCCAAACCCCCAAAGACAGTTGTGTCTTTGGGGTTTTAGTTTTAGTTGTGTCTAAAAAAAAAAATGCAAGCTAATCTTTAATGTGTTCATCATAGTTATAAGCCCCCTGAAGAGACTGTCAGCCAGGCAGGTATCAGAGCAAAACAGTGGCCAGAACCAGCCACAGATAAGACTCTTGATGTTGATAATGATGTTGTCATCTGTCAATCCTGACAACTTTGACACTGATGACCTAACTGACTGTTCTGTGCTTAATGGGTGTTTTGCCGCTTTAGGATTTAATATCTTTCCATGATGGTGATGTGTGTATGTATATATATATTTTTTTTTTAAATCATCAATCCTTTTCCTTCTAGTGTGGGGTTTTTGTGGGTGTGTTTTGTTTTGTTTTTTTTTTGTCTCGGTCTGCCTGTAATTTTATCTGTCTTACTTTCTGTAGACCTTTTTTACAGCTCTTTCACCACTTTGCAATTCTCTTGTGTGATACCAGGGTATGTATCTGGGCAGTGCAGGAGCAAGATCAGCTGAACATTGGGGCAAGGGCAGATTACTCTCATAGTCTGTAGAACACTAGTTACACTCATTAACATCACTCTTCACTAATTGCCCATAGATCAGTCTGGCATAGCTTGGGAGCTAGATGAGGCCTTGGCATCACGGTGTGGCTATACAATAACTAACAGCAATTGGAGTAACATTGAGTTTCATGCTTCTGCACTGAGCTGCCACTCTCACTTAGAGGTAAGTCTGCTATAAGTGTTTTGAGTGCGGTGCTGTTGTGTATGAACTTTATGCAAAAGATTACCAAGTTATTGATAGGTATTCATTGAGATTTCATGACATCCTGACCATCTATTAGCAGGAAAAAAAAAAATAATTCTCCTCATATTATCCTGAGGTCTGAGAATATTCCACAGTAGTGACATTTGAATGGCCTACGGATGAATACATGAAGAAGCAGATCACAGGTGCCCTTGAAGGGTGACTCTTTTTACTTGGATAAGAACAGAAAATTCTGTTTGGCAGGTGTGCTGCACTCTGCCCTTGTATTTAGTGTCTGAGACACATTAAGGGAAGAGCTCAAAAGCTTTGACTGTTTGTGTTGTTTGCTCACTGCTACTATGTCTTAAAACATAATATCAGTTATATTTTAGGGAGCATTTTTTTTTGTCCTGTTGAGCCTAAGTGGAAAGTTGATGCTACTGCCCAGAGTACTTATGTTACTATGTAGCTATGCACCTATATGCACATAGCCTATGTAATTAATCAAGTAGAAAGCAATATTGCTTCAGTATGGAACTGTTTTTCTGTGCAAAAGCTGATAGGTGTGTTTTGTAATTTACTGTTAGGCCTCAGGGATAGGTGGTACCTGACTAAGGAAAAATCAGTCTAACAAGCAAGTGTTCCCTGTGTCCATGCAGAAAGATGTGTTTATAGTAACTGTCCAAATCAAAGCATCTCATACTCCTGATATGAAAAATGCTACAACTCATCTGAAAACCACAAGTTGCTATTATGGTGCATGGAGTCCAAGAGAGTTGTTATGTGCAAGTAACTACATGGAGGTAAGCATTAGAAGTATTTATGGGAAGGTACTTCAGGAGGTAAGTACTGGAAGATGCTCTTTTGAAGCTTATTAGATGCTAGGAATGTGTATTGGAAACAGAATTTGAATGCTTCACCTTGAACACCTCACTCATGAATGCACACCATACATCTTGAGTTTAGTGATGCATTTATATTATGCTTATATAGCCTATTTGACAACATTAATAGCCAATAAATTTTGGTAACAGTATTCAAAATGGATTGAGCTCACTGAATGTTGACTCAAGAAATCTTATTTGAGATAACAGAAATGTGTACTTTCTGAAGGAACTTTCCTTACTGAATTTGCTGGGGAGAAATTTGGATAGAAGAAAATGGTTCTCTTTTGAAAGAGGCGTGGGAGTCAAGATACAAATTCCTAGATTTAACTGGAAGCAGAAATGGGAAGATAGGCAGAAAACAAAAAGCTGAAATCAGGTAGACTATAGATAATACACTATACATGGTGGTATCTTATGCCATAATTTTTTACTTGGTGCGTGGAAACCTCCCTCTGGGAAATGCTAGTTTCTCTTGAAAAGATTTCTAGAGTGTTGAAGACAAGAAGAGGAGACTGAGGGGTAACCACATTAATGTTTATAATTATGTAAAGGGTGAGTGTCAGGAGGATGGAGATGGGTTCTTCTCAACAATGTTCAATGACAGGACAAGGGGCAATGGGTGCAAACTGGAGTGTAGGGGATTGCAAAGAATTTTAAGGAAAAAATTTTTTAACATTGAGGGTGACAGAGCAGTGGAACAGGCTGCCCAGAGGGGTTGTGGAGTCTCCTTCTCTGGATACATTTAAAACCTGCCTGGATGAATTCCTGTGTGACCTGCTCTCGGTGCCCTTGCTCTGGCAGGGGGGTTGGACTAGATGATCTTTCAAGGTCCCTTCCAAACCTTAATATTTGGTGATTGTGTGAAACATGCGCCATTAGCAAACCTCTTACAGAGATTTTTTTTTTCCCTTCAGGTTTCTGTCAGGAGGGAGGTTCCACAGACTCTAAAAGACTTAATTCAAGATGAACCTGAGGACTGGACTTTTGTCTTTCCAGAGGTAAAACTACATGTTTTCTTCCTGCTATAAGCTTAGTGCTACTTCTGGCACAACCATCCCAACACAACTTTTCCATGTGGTACAAAATGTCCTTTCATAAAGCACTTAAGTAGAAAGAACAGAACTTCCGTACCGAGTGGTTTTAGTATAGAGAAATTTATGTTAGAAATACAGACAGCTGCAGGCCATGTCTCCAGGGAAGAAATGGGAACTGATTTCTCAAAGAACCTAGAAAGCAAGTGTTCCACAGGCAAGAGACTGTGCAGCAAAGTCCATCTCTAAGACCCCATGGCCCAGAGGTGAACTGTGGATTGGCTTTTTTTTTTCCCTTTAATCTTCTTGGACATAGTGTTTGCAATTCAGCAGTGCAGTTAATCTGTGATGCTCCTACCATGAAAAGTTTTAACTGTGGGTGAGGAGGAGAAAGCTGGAGAATTATCCCACCATCAGTATTCTGAATAAAGGCAACAACACTGCTGTGTGCTTTAATATAATCCTTGCACACAGTGTTTAAACTCTTGATTAATTTCTCTGGATAGGCAAAAGCAGGAGGAGCCTCAATATGGCAAATAGTGTTTCATCAGCCAGAAGAAAAAAAGGCTCTGCTTGTGACCGATGCTTGGAGTGCAGGCTATGGACTCAACATCACAGACACCAGGGTTCTGATGCGAATACCATACACTGCTGCACAAATTCAGCTGGTTGAGGTTGGTATGCTCATTCCAGCCCTGCAGGCTGACAGGCTGTGTAGGTCTGACCAGATCTCTTCTTATAGGATCAGGGAATTACCTTTTCTGCAGTGAGATCAAGTACATTTTACAGACAACGATGGATGATCCTGATGGTGAATACTGCTGTGGCATGTCCTGTAGGTGAGAAATGCAGTGCCTTACTCCAATACTTAATTGTACAGGGACCAATTTATAACTAGAGTAATGAGTTTTTATATCTTATCCCTAAGATGGTGTGGATTACACTAACAAAACAATCATCTGGACTGTTCCAAAATATATTCAACTGCATTCTGCTGGAGCAACTAGCTTTAAGGATGTGCTCATTGAGGCTGGTGTGAATTTACACAAACTTTCTGCCAAAGAAATGGCTTCCAGGAAATACGTATTATCGAACGACTTAAATGCAATTACACTGAAGATACCAATAGGTGCACAAGGTGGCTATTACAAGGTTAGTGACTTACATTAGGTGCCCGGCAGCAGACTTTGTTTGTTGTTTTGTTGTGTGGTTTTTGTGGGAGGTTTTTTGTGTTTTTTTTTTGGGGGGTGGGTTTTTTTTTCTTTGGTGGTTTTATTTTGTTTTTTTTTTTTTTTTTTTTTGT
>VWZY01009096.1:505678-530708 GCA_013399075.1 Chloroceryle aenea
TTTGTTTTTTTTTTTTTTTTCTTCTGGGGAGGAATAATTCTTCATTCTGTTTCCCTCAAGTGAGGGATTGCAATGAGGAGGAAGAAAGGATGTGTTAAAAATTCCAAAAGCCCTGACCAAAGATAGCTCTTGTAAGCACCACTTTGTGAAGAATGTTTTTTTCTTACAAGCATAAATGGACAGAATCCTACACAGAACTATTGATTTGTCTACTTCCTCAGGTTAACACAGAGCTCTCACTCTTAATTCTCACAGCATACTTGTCAAGGACAGTAAAACATGCATTGGTCCTGTTGTACTCTACACAGTCAATTTAAGAGAATGGGAACAACCAATCTATCCACCAAACCATATAATATAGGGATGATGGGCAATGTAACAGGACATCTAAATCTAGTTGCTTGGAGTTATCTGACTTTTGGGCAAATGTTATAACTGAACTTCAAAGGAAGTTGCAGGAGGAGCCCTTTAACTGGTTAATAGTCTTCTGCTGCTTTGAAACTTGGGAGTGCGGGACAATTTTTCAAAGGAAGTCTAAGTATTCTGAAGTTTGTGATTCCTGAGCTGAGAAGGAAAAGTCTTTGGAGCTACAGCTCTAGCTGTCGTTGAGATCATAGAATTGTGGGGTGGTTTGTGTTGGAAGGGACTTAAGAGATCATTTAGTTCCAATTCTCCTGCCATGACAAGGATACAATCCACTAGACCAGGTTGCTCAAATTCCCATCCAGCCTGGCCTTGAATACTTCCTTGGGCAACCTGTTCCAGTGCCTCACCACTGTCACAGTAAAGATGCTACAATACAACTCTAATGATAACTTTTAATACTAAAAGGTATTTACTTGAAATTCTAGACTTCTGTGAGCAATGGACAGCATGGTGCAAAATACACCATCAACCTGTTCTTGGAACATCAGTGGGAAGATAACAAATGGGGACTAACAAAATATACTATCATCAAGAAAATAGAAACACCATTTGAACAAGCAGAACTTGATATAATAAACAGTAAGTAGCCTAACCTTGAATTTACTGAAGGTTTTGCTGCTGTTAAGAGCTGAATGCTTTTGTGTTTCTCTTCAGACTCAAATCTGAGTGCAAGGCTAATGAATGTGACAGTAGGAACATTCCTCCCAGATGTGGAGCTTGTGAACTTAACCATTGAGGGGGAAACTGTTGCTGTACCTGAAGCTGTTCAGCATGGATATCTAACAGATGAGATCAGATATACTAATGGAAGCAAAGACTACATAATACAAGTCCCACTTGATGCACCAAGCATTAAGAAAGAGGTGTGTACTAAGACACTGCAGCATTCCATTGTATAGAAATTATAATATCATTTGGTAATTTTTATTTCTAAATATGATTTTCCTAGTACATGACAGCAACCGTGAAAGCATACACCCTGAATGTCACACTTGCATTCATAACCCGTCCAACAGGAGAGACCTTTGCTGTCCCAGTCATAAGAGTGGCAACTGTTAAAGAGGCAGGTAAACGAGAGGAACTTGGGCAGAACTGTACCAGCCTGGCAGCAGCTAACCTGACTGTAAAATAATCTGTTAACTGGGCTAATTTCAGCCAGGCATACTGTCAGAATCCTATTAAAGCCCTATTAAACTCTGATGGCAGCTGGCATGCCGGCTGACTCTTGACTGTATTACAGTACTGCCCAGCGCGAGGGGATTTTGTGATGGGAATAACCTTCATCTCATTATCACTCATGGAAATGTGGACCAAAACTGGCTACCCTTCATCTCGGACTGGCACCTGACCCCTGAAGCTGCACAAAAGTACAACTACAGCTTGTGGGACAATGGCACTCACTTAACAATCTCGGTTCCTTTCCTTTCTTCCCATATGAACTATGAGGTAAAGATGTCAGCATATAGTAATTAAAAGGCATGCTCTAGCTGTGAGATATGTACATGACACACTATGTTCTTGAAGGCTGAATAAAACTTCTCTTTAAGAAAGGCTCTAAGGGATTAATGGAGGATTATTTTCTGCCCTTAGCAAGAGTGCTTTAATTTCCCTTGGTTAATGTAGGCAGAAGTGGGCAAGAAAGTCTGCAAGCACTTTAAGGTTGAGATATCTTTCATAGCAACTGTATATACAATGGAGTTTGTATTACATTCTATTTCAAAACATCTTAAAAAGCTTATTGTGTGAGTTTTTTAGGTTAAAGTAATCTTCCCTCAAGAGCTGACTTTGATCAATCACAATTACATTTGGCCTGTGATAACTTGCCCTTTTAGTTTTTGAATATTTAATTTGAACAGTGTGTCTTTATTCTCTTGTTTAACCCATGACTATCATCCCTAGGATCTTAATACTTCTGGAATAAAGGCTTCACTCCACTTAACCTTGAAGGATGGCATCACCTTGGCTAATAGGAGGGACTTCTCAATTTCCTGCATATTTTCACCTTCAGAGCTAATACGTAATAACGTGTTTGGGATTAGCTGTTAATGCTTTCAACTTCTAACTCTTTTAACTCTACTTTCCTTCGCATGTCCAAAAATCATGAAGCTTTTTTAAAGGGATTTAGTAGTTGGTTTAGGTGTTGACTGGTTTGTGGGTTTGTTTTGTAGTTTTGTTTTGGGTAGTGGTTTTTTGTTTCTTTGTGCTGTGTCTTTTTTTTTTGTGTGGGTGTTGTGTTTTGTGTTTTTTTGTTTGTTTGCTTTTTGTTCATTGGTGGTTTTTTTGGTGTGTTTGTTTGTTTTCTTTTCTTTTTTTGAGTGGGGGGGAAGAACCAGCATACAGATTAGTCATTCTAAAGCTACTCATCATTATTGAATGTGCTGAGTATCTTGGCTAGAGAAATCCTTTTGGGAAATGGTGAGAGTACCTAGGAGGTGAAAAGTAAATAAAGTCACTAGTTTTGACCATGTAGTGCACACTTTCCTGGCATCTTGAAGAAAAATAAGATGTTAGTACTGAAGAGAGTTTTGCTCAAAACTTAATCCTTGTGAGATGCCCAAAAACTTGCTATCAAATCCATGCAGAAACCATTTGTTCTGCTTAGCCTACAAAATAAGGGAGTTTGAGTCCTTATTTGTATGAAAATATATTTTTTTCTTTCAGAGTGCTTGCCCAATGGTACTGTGATTATTACTGCAGTAAAATTGGAAAGAGTTGCAGACCTGGACACCAGCCTGCTTGTCTTAAGGGACAGACAGTGCAAACCCAGTCTAGTGACAGAGAAGACTGCAACCTTCAAGTTCAGTTTGAATACTTGTGGAACAACTAGAATGGTAAATGTTTAAGCATGTGAAGTTTACTCTGAATTGAGCTAGTGTTATTACTGTTATTACTAGAACTGGCAAAGGCTTAGAGCTGAGCAGAAGCCGCGAGCAGGTCACAGACAGCGTTTTGTTAAGTGTACCTCTACATTCTTTTTCTGAAGATATTGAATTCAGTTGGACAGAAGTTCCTACTTGGTAGATTGTTTTGACACCAGAGATGATTTCTGAAATTAGCCTTCAGTTTGATGCCTCTGACTTGTTTAGCAATGAACTTGAATGTGAGTTCATGATGTTGAGATATACACCTGGCAGAATCTGTTTAGGTGTTGCCAATGACTACCTGGCCCAAGACTAGAGTGGGTCCCGTTCTTGCCACATACATACTACATAAATGGAAAACAGAAAAAAAAAAATCAAAGGATTGGATTATGCTCTACTTCATATCATCACAATTGCAGGTCCTGAGAGTGTTATAACTCATGCTATATATTCATTCTGTCAACAGAAACAACTGATCTTTCTCAGGCCCAGTGCACTCCCTTTCTGGGGTATTGTTAGCTAATAAACTGTTTCTTCTTGACTATGACATTACTGTCAGCTTTACTTCAATAAGGATAAGGCTATTGGCTGGTAATTTATGGCCATTCTTAACTGTGCTCTGCTTAGTGAAATCTGCCAGTCAAATAGAGGGATGTGAATATAGTTTAAAACTAAAAGCAAACTGAATAAAACTAAAAAGCAATCTCTAATAAAGCCAAAGCAAACTCTAACATAACTGTCCTGTTTGTAATGGTACGTAACTTTCAGTTCAGTAGCACAGCTATGATATATGAAAACGACGTACTCTATTTCAGACCTGGCAATGATACACCAGTATACAAGTAAGTGTCATTCTCTAGAAGAAGGTTGGCCAAGGTATTTTGTTATCTAAAAATCTGATGATAAACCTCTTCCCTCAGACTGAAATTTGCATGCTGGTATGCAATCAAGCAGACTGTTGATGTCCAATATGAATCTAAGAAGAATCCACCACCCAGTATTAAGCCAGGGTTTGGCTCTCTTGCTCTTTCATTGAAGCTTTTCAGAGGTAAGATTTATGATCAGACTCCATAGAAACACTGAACATTTACAGGTGGAAGGTACCTCCAAAAGTCATCTTGTCCATCCACTCTGTTCAAAGGCCACCTAGAACAGGTTGCCCAGGACGATGTCCAGATGGCTGTTTTCTTGCTTGGTCTGGGCATGCTAAAAGTCTTGTATAGTGGATGTGATGTGAACTTCTCTCTGCAATCAACTCCCAAACTGATACCAAGCAGAGGTAACACTGACTGAAATAATCATACCCTGTGTCAGAGACGGAAGCTACATGCAGTACTTCTGTAAAATGGTACCTATGCTAGCAGAAAGGGCTAACGAGCCTAAAACAAACCTTGACTGGAGTGGCCCTGATTAATTTTTCACTCTGCCCTACTCTTTCCCCCCCCCAAAAAAAAAACCTTTACAGAGGCAATTTTGAATTAATATCTTACTCCAGTGGGTTTTTGCAGAAAGAATGTCTCACTTCTGGATACTCAGAGCCAAGGAATAGAGTTCAGATCATTGCTTGCATTGCCAGTTCTTACTCTTCCACCAACCTATCCCAATATGCTGATGTTCATGCACTCAGATTTTAGTATTACTGTGTCAGAGTAAATGGTAGTAGAAAGAAGAGTGAAGAAGAAAGTTTGTGAACACTCAGTCTGTAAATATGAAGTTCTAGCATAATAATCTCTTCTAGAGAAATCCTATTTAGAGCCTTACCAGGAATCGGAACATCCTGTGGTAAAATACCTGAGGGAGGCACTGTATTTTGAAGTTGAACTGCTCCAGCCTAAAGATGCAAGACTGGAATTAAACCTGAATGATTGCTGGGCTACAAACTCTCAAAGCCAGGACAGCCTTCCACAGTGGCCCATCCTTATAAATGGGTATGTAGTGCTTTTCTCCTGCATTTGGTAACTGTTTAGCATAAGGCCCTTACTTTAGGTGGGAGGAAAGAGTAAGAAGACAGAAGTATGCTTAGTTGAATTGTTTTGTTTTCATGAAAAGTTGCTGCTAGGCTGTGGAGCATGTCAGTGTTAGCACAGTTGCTATGCTGTCTGGTGTCAGCAGGTCAGGGCAGTGGCCAGAAGTGTTTCTAGCTAACAGCTTCCACCTGGCAAGAAAGAACAAGAAGCAACCTTGACTGGCCAAAGGCAGAGCTCATGAATGGGGGAGGCTCTATACATACCCTTATGGTCTGAGGGAAGCTTCTCTGTATTTCACCTCCTTGCTTTGCTTAAAATTCTGTTTAAAGTGATGAAAGTTTAGATTAAATACTTTTGTTCCCTAAAAGGTGTGAAAACAATGAAGACTCTTACAGAACTGTCTTCCATGAAGTTAATTATAGCCACAGAGTAAAAATTCCTCAGCACCTGAAGAGATTTGAAGTGAGGATGTTCACCTTTGTACAAGACACAGTGCTGTTACAGGAGCAGGTGAGGTGTCTTTGTGATCTGTCACATGTTGCCTGCAGTCCCTATAGGCGAGTCTGGAGCAGTGTGTGCAGCAAATGCTGTGAAAGGTCTCAGCTGTCCAGGTGATGCCTGGGGCTATTGTCCACTATCTTGAAGGTATAACACTGTAGGAGTAGCAAATATAAAGTCTAGCCTCTTACCAGTGTTCAGTTCACCTGCTTTAGAGTCATTACACATATTGGATGTTTGCAGTATAAGACTCCTACATATTATAAAAATATTCTTGTCTTTTAGCTGTATTTCCACTGCAGTGTGATGATCTGCAGCACTATGCAGCAGCCTTCAGATTTTCTTTGTCCAAGGAGATGCAATCAAGGGAAACACAGACTTGGTAAGAAAACAGGCAGTTCTTAAGTAACTTCTGAATCTCTGCTCAGCAATATGGCACATGCTATCGTGAGAGCTGTGCCAAATGACATACTCTTAGTCCTAGATTATGCTGTACAGAAAACTAAAAGCAGAAATATCTTACCAGACCGCAGTGCAGAACCACATCTGCATGGGCAAGTATCATCTGGAGCAGTCCTTGTTAGGAAGGAAAACAACTAGCAGAGGTTGGTGTCAATCTTAAAATATGCTACTGAAATACCAGGTGTAAAGTTGTTGTAACAGAAGAGACTTTGTTACACTCTCTTCCCCCTTCAGGTGAATACACTGACTTTCAACAGACTAAGCAAGAACTGCAACTGCACAAAATGAAATAGTTAAGCACAGCCTGCCTAGACTTAGAAGTGAAGACATCTGAAACGTATCTATGGGGAAAATATATTGATGGTGTTGACTGATAAAAGTGGTCACCTAACCAGTGTGGATATATCTTTGTCTTTAAGTTAATTTGTTGTGTTCCTCCACAGCTGTCAGACTATTATTAGTCTTTGGTGAGATTTGCATCTGACCTAGTCTGCTCAACTAACGCCTCCCAAACTTGTGTCTGTTCACTTTGCAGCGGGAAGCATCTGTTCTGAGGTAGGGGAAGGAAGGTGGTAACAGATGTGAAGTCAATTGTAAATCACTTGGATCTTTTTTTTCAAAAGCCTCAGTATGATCACAGGATGGAACAGAGCTTAATGTCAGCATGAGAAAGTGGGTTTGAGGCAAGAGAAGGATGAACATAGTTGATTCTATAGTAGCTATTGGCAGAAGAGCTGCAGCTGTGGATTTTGCAGGAGTGTTGTGCCTCTGCAAAACCAAGTTGCCTTCCCTAGGTGGGAGGAAATCACTCGCGGGTAGCATCAGTGACTGCTTAGCTGGGTAACCTGATAATCTAAATGAAAATAATCTTTTAATGAGGACTCATAGTAGTAGTAATGATGATAAAATATGGACTTGACCTACAAAGTGTTAAGGATTCTTCCACAGTAGAGAAAATGAGGCTTAGGAGCTCCTGTCAGATTATGCTGTCTTTTGTTTGGTTGTTTGCTTTTTTTTTTAATTAGAGGAAAAATTCTTGGTTTCTTCTTTGCATCTGAACAGTGATGTGAAAACATTTCAGATCTGATACTGTATTTTCCTGTTCTAAGGGAAGCTATTGCTTAGCACAAATCCTAATTCCTTAGGAGTAAAAATATAATAATGGGTGTCTGCTTTTAACTTTGTATTACATAGAATTATACTATTGGGAATTTCTGTGAAGTCTAACTTGAGCAAGAAATTATTTTGTGAATATGTTTGCATTTTGTGAAAAATCATGATGTCTACAAGCTTGTAGCTCTGTTGCTACAATAACTGTGTGAGAGAACACTAAACAGCTTCTGTTACAATTACAAGCTCATGTTTGCAAGTCTTGTCTGTCTTCCAGCTGACTGCTAAGCATTACTTTAGTAGATGTCTTACTGTAATTTCTGGCTAAAAAAGCCAACTGTGTGGGTGTCACGATGAAGGATATGTCAAGTCCCTAGCTGTGTATCAAGACTGTGTTTTCCAATACAAGAAGCTACTGCACTAAAGGAGTCTTATTTTGTTACCCCTGTGGTAGGTGATGACTAAAGCATGCAGCTGTGATATTGAGGAATGATATGTAAATATGACAGCATGGTAATAAAAGGAAAATGCACAAAATATAAGCCTGACAGCAGATTTGATAAGTGCTTAGTGCTTTCCCTTACATTAACACAGTGGGTTAAGTAGCTGTGCCTCAGTGTGCGGGCACAGTCTATTGAAAAATCAAAGGATACACCTATAAATATTGCCAGGGGCTTGCATCTAACAGAACACAAGTATGGGCACTTCAAGTGGTATGGTTACTTCCCTGTGTGTTTTATATCATAATGACCACCTCCCGAGAAATTACTGTTATGCAGCATCTTCTCCAGGTAGGTGAGTGTCAGTCTTATCTGCTGTGACAGTGCTCTACCTGCACAGTGTAGGCTGCCTTGGGAAGCCTGAACCTCCTTCTTCCCTCTTAGTGTTGGGAGGTGGGGGGAATATAGCAACTAGGGACTGTCGTGAGAACCAAGCCTGAGACTGGACAGACTATTTAAGTGCTGCTAATGCAGTCTTAGTTGTGGCTTCTTGTGTTTCTGTTTCATTTCTTCAAGACTCAAGAACAACATCACTTAGGAATAGAAATCTTGGTTTTATAATCTTCTCTAGGGAGCATCCATTTCTTTTCATAATATTAGGCAGTATCTTGAGATTATTTCTGTTGATGAAAATGTAAGAGTTGTTGAAAAGAAAGATGATGCCCAGGGAAACTGTGGCTCCACTCTTCAGCTCTTCTAAAAGCTCTGCTTATTGACATTTTGCAAAATGAGAAGTGGTAATAGAAAATTGTTTACTATTTTTTTATATGCAGGAAAATTCAAGGAGATTCCCCTCCATGGTTGGACTAGGATTTTTAGAAAGCTTCTTGTCACTTTTTTTTTTTTCCCAACAGCATGTAAGACACACAAAATCCATCTGAGTATTAGTAAAAACTTTTAAAAACATGACAGTGATATTCCCTCCACCTCAGAGGTGTCTGTTTATCCTAAAATTTAGGAACTGCCTTCCTGGTTATACATGTATATATTTAAAAAAAAAAGTCATCTTCAAGTGTTGTATCAACACCTCTTTGCCTTTTAAGTGGATATTTTATGACCACATGCTTTTCCTCCTGGTATTTGGGATGTTATTTTTATATCCCTGTTAACACAAGTTGAAAGCAGATCAATCTTCTTTGTTTATGCTTAACGTCTTCTGCAATTTCAACAGGTGAATGGTAAAAGTCTAAGGGAAAAAAAGAAGTATGGTGTGATTTGTTTTTATAGGAAAATAGGAATAATAACAGAAGAGTACTACAGACAGTTGTTTCCATTTCAAATAAATGGCAGTAAGTCAGTGCTACAAGTAGCCTCACTATATCTGGTTACTGATAGACTATAGTAAAACTGAGAGCTCTGCATTTCTGTATTCAGAGACATGGCTAGCATTTTAAAACTCAGCTGCTTTGATTTTAAAGCAGCAATGATTTACTATTAATAATTGAAAGTGAGGAAAACTGACACATTTTCTGGCCCATATAACTTTCTCTTTGGGTATATTGCTTTGCTTTTTGTTTTAAATCTCAGCATCTTTTGTGAAAGATTAAACACTCTGCACCTCTAATCCAGAGGAATATATATTATGACAATCATCTAACTATTTGGGAAGCTTTTGTTCAAGACTTTGGCTTCTGTCCTAAGCCTATTTGAGTCTTCAGCTTGCCAGTCCCATAAAATTAATGCTTTCATGTGTGCATGAGAGTGCAGAAACATCTACACACAGTGTTAGCTATATTCCCAAATCCCATACAGGTGTATGCTTTAAAATAAATGCTTTTGAGAAATAAGTAAGCTGAATCTGTCTCCTTACAGTACTCTGTGTAGTGATAAGAGAGCCAGCTAGGCTCATGGTGCTGTCCAAATGAGCAAAAAGTCAGGGGAGGGTGTTCACATGGACTGAGCTTCTCTAACTCATTAAGAAGCAGCTGCTTTACTGGGAGCTGGGACTCTACCTTCACAACTTGCTTTCCCATCTGTTCAATGCAGTAATAGCATTTGTGGTTGTATAGCAGAAAACCTGGGGAGTGTAAGTCAGTCAGATACTGTCTCCTTAGAAGCTGGAGTGGGTGTATGTGTGTGGGTATTTATGTGTATGTATATTACTGTGAAGTGTTTTAAGCCACACAGAACTGGAGCAATGACCCCCTGGCATCCCTTGGCAGAGGGGATGTGGAGCTGTAGCACCAGATAAGCAGCTGTCCTAAGGAACCAGCTGAAGCTTTCTCGGAGGAGGCTTTCTTCCCCCCCCACCCCCAGCACACCTATGTGCAGCCCAAATGTGTAACCATAAAACCTCTTGGCACCTACGTGGTGTTCCTCAGTGTAGAATTTCAAAGTACTCTGTGTGGGNAAGAGAAAATTTGGCCTCCTTGTCAACTTCAGGGTGTTTGTCAAGATACTGCTGCTGCTGGCAGGCACCACACTGCTGCACCTCTCTTATAGTGGGGCCAGAGCAGCTGTCAGTCTTCTGAATTCAAGTGCAAAGCCTGCCCTGGAGAGTGAAGGTCTACCAGTCTCCTCTACACAGCTTCTTCCTTTCTGTGTGCCTTTTGATAAATAAAGCAACATCATCTGCTTCTGACTGCACCAGAACAGCCTCTGAAGGCTGAAGGTACAAGAAGAAACCCTGCTGATGATAGCAGCACCTCCTCCCTCCCAGCAGGCCCAGCTGAGTGAGCTTGTATAAAATCCATTACATGTAACTGCCTGCTCTGCCCAGCCTTGTTCTTCACTAATATAAAAGGGTGAGGGTGGCTCGAGGGCAAAAGTCCTTTGGCTCTGAAACTGTAAGCACTCTGTCTCTGTGATCACACCTCATCCACTCTCAGCAGTTCACCCAGAATGGAGGCAGGGGTGTAGTTCTGAGTGTGAAGAGCTGCTCAGGAAAGCAGCTGGAGAGGTTCAGCCATCTTACCTGTGATTTGGTGTTGCTTGCTTATCTCTTTTCCCTGCATTTGTCCTGCTTCAATGTGCTGTTCTGCAGTGGCTTTGGACAGGGAGAGTATATGCACAGTCTCAGCTCTTTCTTTCTGCCTCAGTGCAAAGTCTCTTAATGTCTGGGAGCACTTCTTTAAAATGAAATATATCTACTGGTAGTGTGCAGACAATGACTCTGTTAGCAGCAGGATCATGTAATCATCTCGTCAGTAAACAGAATGGGACTAGTTAGTTCAGACAAGTTGGCAGGTTTCTGTATCTCAAGGCTTTTCCTGAGATTCTGACATCTGTTTCATATAACTAATTTCTGCAGAAATTTTCATATTGTTCTTCATCCCTTTACTATTTGAGCACTTAAAAAGCTGAAAGGGCAGCAGGTGACTAATATTACTCATGAAATATGATTGCATATACCAAAATAAGGATGTGATTGGTGGGAACCAGCATGGCTTCACCAAGGTCAAATCATATGTGAATGATTTGGTGAGCTTTGACAATGGAGTTACAGTGTTGGAGGATAAGGGAAGAACAATTACTATCATCCGCCTGGACATATGCAAAACATTTGACATTGGCCCAGATGACATCCTAGTCTCTAAGAGGGAAAGACATGCATTTAATGAGTGGACCACTTGGTGGATACAGAATTAGCTGGATGGTTGCACTCAAAGACTTGCAATCAACAGCTCAATTTCCAAGTGGAGACCAGTGATGAGTGGTATTCCTCAGGGGTTGGTACTGGGACTGGTGCTTTTTAACACTTTTGTCAGTGATATGGACAGTGGGATTGAGTGCACGCTCAGCAGGTTTGCAAATAGCACTAAACTGTGTGGTATGGTCAACACACTGGAGGGAAGGGATGACATCCAGAGGAACATTAACAAGCTTGAGAGGTGGGCCTATGCCAACCTCATGAAGTTCAACAGGGCCAAGTGCAAAGTCCTGAACCTGGGTCACGGAAAACCCAAGGCTGGACACTGAGTGGATTGAGAGCAGTCCTGTGGAGAAGAACTCAGGGCTAAGGGTGGATGAAAACCCAAATATAAGCCAGCGCTGTGAAAATGTAGCTCAGAAAGATAAATCTATCTTTGGTTGTATCAAAAGAAGCATGCCCAACTGTTTGAGGGAGGTGACCCTCGCCCTCTGCTCCCCTTTCATGAGACACCACCTGGAGTACTGCATCCAACTCTGGAGCCCCCAGTACAAGAAGGACATGGACCTGTTGGAGCAGGTTCAGAAGAGGCCCACAAAGATGTTCAGAGAGCTAGAACACCTCTTCTATAAGCACTGGCTGAGGGAGTTGGGGTTGTTCAGCCTGGAGAAGGTAGTGTTCCTGGGAGACCTTATTATGACCTTCCAAGTATCTGAAGAGGGCCTACAGAAACTGGGGAGGGACTTTTTACAAGGACATGTAGTGGCAAGAGGAGGGATAATGGCTTCAAACTGGAAGAGAGTAGATTTAGATTGGAAATTAGGAAGTTCTTCACTATGAGAGTATTCAGGCACTGGAACAGGTTGCCTGGGGAAGCTGTGGATGCTCCATCACTGGATGTGTTCAAGACCAGGTTGGATGGGGCTTTGAGCAACTTGGTCTAATGGGAGGTGTCCCCGCCCATTGCAGGGGGGTTGGAACTGGATGATTTTTAAGGTCCCTTCCAAACCAAACCATTCTATGATTCTATGAATTTTTTTGTATAAGAAAACAGGGAATGCAGTAGACATCCATGTTGTGGTGGTGGTTTCTTCTTTAGTACCCATGTCCCGCTCTCCACATTAGTAAGGAATATCGGTAATATGCTAACATGGAAAAAGGAGAGTTCTTGGGGCCAGAAGAGTTCATTTAATTGTCTGAGACTAACCCTAGTTTATTCTATCCCTTTTCTTTTAGCATGATAAAGAACTCTATCCCTTAGGCAGAATGTAATTTAATTCCTCAGCCATGGACATCCAGTGATTTTTGGGCTGTTATTTTAGCTTAATTTCCATGTAGTTTTTTTAACACATTTTGTTGAGACAATATGCTTGTGTGTGAAAGAGGTCCTCTGCTTCTGTGACTTGTGCAACTTTTTCAGACTAAGATTCTGTGTTTTGTTTCTGTTTTATGGATTATTATGGTGTTGCTGTTGGAATTTGGTATAGCTTTATGGACCTTATGTACAGTCTTGGAGGCTAAATCTCATACACTAAAATAAGGAACTTAACTTGGTCTCTTTCACATGAGTGAAGTAGTCTAAATTTGTAGGGCTAAAGAAATAAAGGAGGAACTTTGATTCTATTACATTTTATTGAAAAAAGTATATAAAATCCAATATTTAGTAGCAGTAGGACTTATGCTGTTACGGATATAATAATTCAGACTATTTCTTCTGTATCAGTGAAATTTCTTTGTCAAGCGGAAGAATTACAGAAGGAGGAATTTGTAGGAGTGTTCTATATCAGGCAGAGCAAGAATTCACATCCTCCTGGATGAGGGGAAACAAACCTGGCAGACCCTCAGAGATCCCAATCAAAGGTAGGTACTGAACCTACTTATGCATCCTACCCATACACTTCAGTCATTTCCCCCACAACATGCAGGTGGAAGGAAAGATTCCCTGAAAAGAGATCAAACAAATTAAACAGCACAAGATTACAGAGTATTCCAGTAAACTAACTCCATCTTGGACATGGACTTGTCTTATTACATTACAGGGAGGGAATGATTTGGCTCAGACTGTTGCCTAAGATCAGCTTAGAAACAGTCACAGCATCCTGAGGCACAAATTTTTTATAAGCATGGCAGCAGCCCCTGGAATTGTGGAACTAGGGAGTAAGTACAGGTAAGGTCTAGTTCAAAGGCATGGAAGTAGTAAGGTATCCTTCCAAAACTTGAACCCTTGCAGTTGTGTTACTTAGATCTAGACTTGCAGGGAGACAGAGGAACTCTAGAGGCACCTAACAAGCTGTACCTCAACACATTCAAGGTCTTCACCTGCCACTTCCTCAGGGCTGTGGGAAATACTGCCTCTGAGCTACTTGTCAGATCTGCAGGGTACATCCAACTGGGGCACTTTTCCTGCACACAGCATTACTTAGTTTTGTCTATGAAGAGCAGTCTTCTGAAGCCATTATCTACCAGAGTCTTCATTTTCGCATGGGTAAACTGAGGCAACAGTGGTGGATGACCAGCCAAGATCATAGATAAACTAGCAAGAAAAATGGATCCTTCCAACTCCTTGTTCTCTGCTTTAACCACAACCCTATAGGCTTCCCTAGTTAAAGAGCTGAAAAGTGTAGTCATCTGTGGTTTCAGGAATGCAAGATTTAGGGAACAGGGTTAATAGTCTTCCCAAACATAAACACCATGCCCAGCCATTGTACTCATGAAAAAAATATGGTCTTTAACATCACAGAATGAGAGGGCTACCCTCCTGTGCATTTGCTGGTGGTTTGCCAGCACTAGGGAGCAGGTACCCCTTTACAGGTACCACCTCAGAGACAGTGAGAGTCTTTGAGAAAGGATGTAGGATCAAGCTCTCAGGTATGGTTCTCTGCAAGATCCCATAGGCATTGTGCAATTTCACTCCCTTGCAAAATATAATCCAGACCGACGTTATCTATGTGGCTCTTTATCTCTTCAAGTCTGGACCGGCAGCACAGCTTCACATTGAGGAATGCTATGCTCACATTACTGCTAACAACTCATATGTGCATAAAATTTTCTCTACTTTAACAATTTTATAGGGCTTTCAAAATGATTCTGTTTCTATTCTTACTGAAACACTAAGGCCTGTGAGAAATCTAGCATGGGTTAAAAAAAAACCATATATAGGATAAGCTTAAATGTGACTACATCTTAAGTGACAGTGCTACCTGCATAAATTTGAATGTAGGTGCTTTTTTGAGATGCTGATGGATTTCACACCAATTGCTCCAATATGTATGTACTATGTGAGAAGAGCACTGAGTCAGCTTAGGCTAAGCCTTGGATAAAAAAAAAAAAGACAGACAATTGTATTTTCTTCCAAACAAACAGAAAGAGTGAAAGAAAAAAAGAGAAGGATGCAATAAAGTTTTAGCATTATGATGCTCTGCTCCAGGATGTATCTAGAAACCAAAACCATCTGCCCCACACAGATATGCTGATCTATCCATCCTGGTGAGACAAGCCTGTAACCTCCTGGCTCCTGCTCACTCTGTGCCATACAACTCCCTGTGGAGAAAAGGCTAATTTCACTTAATTAGCTCCATGAAGTCAGCCCTTGGTTTTGCTCCTCTGTGTGTGTTGCTGGCCTCAGCAGAAATAAGTCTCGTGAATCAGTCTGCAATGACATTTAAAAAGCAATTCATGTTGGTTTTTTTTTTTTGTGGTGTGGTGAGACCTGATTGATACCTGTCAGATAAATATGAAAGTAATTAAGGATTAAGACTACATCCTCATTTGTTTGGGTTTAGAAGATTTTGTGTGTGTGTTTTGCAGGACGATTACTAGCCGTGGGAAACAGCTGATTTGACAGCTTCTAGTAAGGAGACGTTACTGTCACTAGAGTGCTCCTAGGTTTCAGTGCACCTTGAGGACAAAACTTTGCATCTTTTTGATACCTGAATCAATTTATTTCATGTCAGGGAGAAGGAAGAGAAGAAAGAGAACTTAGCCTAATCTTATTTATTCTAGCTATTTGATATAAAAATGTCTTCCGTAATTTATCAGGCACTGAAATAAGAGGGATTTATATATTAAATACAGGAAAAAAATAAAAAAGTTTCTCTCCATATAATAAAGATAGGATTTTACAGAAACTTACCTATACAAAATGTCAGTATGCTTATATTTCATCTCCAATATTTAGCTGTCATAGCTAGATTTTACTTATCTATTAATCAGATGTAATACAAGATACAAACTATGACAAATTTATTTATGAGCAAAATGTTCTCACTATTACTTAGTTTCTTGATTATTAGGTACAGTGGAAACATGGATAAATAAACAGTACTTGAACTAACTATACATGTATGTTCTTCCTCATCTTAGTATTAAAGTGCCTACAAATCAATACACTTAGTATTATAGTGTTGTTGTCATTTACTTTTAAAAAATTCATTTTAAAACCTATGGATTTTCTATTTTCCTTATTAAACAGATAAGTCATAACAGTGTTACGCAAATCCTAGGAAGATCAATTGATTTTTGTTTTTTACTTTCATATCAGACTAGGTTTAATATTTTTCAGAATCTTATTATTAAAAAAAAAAAAAAAAGACATAAAGAAGACATTTAAAAAAGTAAAACCCAAGACTTCTGTCTCAGCAACCTGCATCTCAGATTTCTAGTCAATCCTACATCACCTTCCAGTATCATGTCCTATGTACGACAGTGGCCCTTGCTCTCCCTCCCTTGTTCCATCTTCCTCTTGCACCCCGTGCCACTGTACTCTGGTTAGGAAGAAATTTTGCTGGTTTTTGTCTGTAAAAATCCTGAGCATGCCGGGGCGGGTGCTCCAGGTGGGGTCTACACCCGCTTGACGCTGTTGAGGAGCTCCGTCAGTTCGCTGATGTATTTGATGGTGTATTTTAGGGTTTGTATTTTGGTAAGGGGCTGTCCCCTCTGGCTGTAGACGGGGGGCAGGTAGTTGCGCAGCGTGTGGAGTGCATCAGCCAAGGTCCTCATCCGCAGCTTCTCCCTCTCGCTGGCCTTCCTCCTGCGCTGGGCGGACATCCGCACCTTGGTGCCCTTGGGCAGCCGAGCCTGCCCCGGGCTGGGCAGGTAGGCGGGAGGGAAGTCCACCAGGCTGTAGCCCACCAGGCTGCCGCCGCTGCCATAGGGGGTCTCCGCCACCGCTGGGCAAGGGGATGAGGAGTAGGATTCAAAGGAAGGCGTCGGGGATAAGCTGTGGGGAGATGAGACAGGGTGCAGCTCAAAAGTCCCGGTGGCGCTTTTCCAGTCCCAGGATGATAAGCAGACAGAGTGCTCTGAACCCAAAGCATCTTCCATGTTTATCAACGTCTCGTGCAGTTTGTCCATGCTGGAGGAGCACTCGGGAGAAGCAATGCCCTCTGCCTGCCAGCAAAGGCTGGAGCTGCTTGCTGATGAGACCTTTTATGATGGAGGGAGGAAAGTGACAGAGTGGGAACGTGGGTTTGGCGAGAGGAGTTCAAAGGGGCGCCACAAGTGCTAAGATGGAAAATGAACTCCTGATGTGCTAGTTTCTTCTCAATGATAATTATCAACCTTCAGCTAAAAAGTCTTTAGGCTAACAGGCAACAGTGAGAAAGGAGGAAAAAAAGATTATCTTCTTGCAACTAAACCAATTAAGGCTATGCATCTATGTGTAACATTGTGCTGTGGGGATAAGTGATGAGAGAGGAAAAAGAAAATTAACAATTTTACAAAACTATTTACAGTTGTAGAATTTAAAGATAACGACCCCTAAAACAAACATTGAACTTAAGCCACCGAGCCCTGATTTCTGTGTAACTGTTTGAAGGTGATGGCACTACATCAGTGACGATTTGATCCATGCTAAGTGCTACTGAAGTAGTCTCTCATTATCTGCATCTTAATCGTGAAAGTCAAAACTTGTTTGTTTGTATTTGTGTGTGTTATGGCTCTGTGGATTTCTTTTCTCATTAGATTGTAACTTCTCTTCGGATCACTTTGATTTTCAACAGGAAAAAGGAGGAAAGTATAGCAATGCATCCCCTGAAGTCTGTAGGTTCATTTTTTATTTTTATTTGTGTGGGAAGTCAAAAAGGAAACCTGTAATTATAAACAAAGTCAAAGTCACATTTAAAAAACAAAACAAAATCAAAGCAGGAAAATGTAATTTAAGCAAAAAGAAGTCTAGGAAATAGGGTGTGTATAACCTTTTTCCCCAGACAAATGTTTTACATAGAAATTTAATTCAAAGTGATATACAGATTAGATGTAAGAAAAGACTACAAGCTACTTCTGTAAAATTGCCTACCTCTAAAAATCTGTTCTTCTGCCAAGAAAACTTAATCCAGCCCTGACTCAATGCAAGAGCAGTTATTTGTTCAGAAGTTCAAGTGGAAATGTATATCCTATAAATTAGTAGCATTAATAATGAGCACTTTTATTCTCTTGGCTTCAGAACAGCTTATGGTGATGATTAATGATCTCTGTTACTCTGGGGAAATGGATAAGCAGAGACAAGGACTAACTTACACAAAATCACAAAGCAAGTCATTAAAGCAGCCAGGAAAACTGTCCAAAACTACTGAGCAGCTTGGCTGCCAGCCATGACTTTGTATTGGCCAATAATGGAAGCAGAATATAATATATAATGAAAAGAAAGGGAGAAAGAATGCAAATCTGGATGAAAGAGAAAAATAAGATTTATTTTAGAGATTCTTTCTGTGTAACAATTGCTTTATGAACTACAATACATTCTGAAAAATAAGTGAGGGACGCCTCTGAATAGCAAAAAACCAAAGCAAGCTGGGGCTTTCTGGAATATATCACTTTTTTATGACTGTGAAATCCTCACTATGACCACTCAGAACAAAAGCAATCCAGGACTGACCATAGTCTTTAGGCAGGCTTTTGTGAATTTTTATGAATTTGGGATCAAAACGATGGGAAGCAGCTTGTAGGAGACTTACTGGTTTTATGCTGGGATAAATAAGAAAGAGCTAAAAAGTGAAGGATTTCTGCATTCAACCCAGGCTGAGACGGTTTGACTGTGATGACACCTACTCCACAGGGAAACTGGGGGCACAGCTCCCTACAGTCAGGATTACTTTGGGCCTTATGGTCACACGGTCATATTCTGAGCTCTGTGTTACTACTCCTTCAAGGAAAATGACCTGAATCCCTCCTAAGAATAAGAAAAGCCTGCAACAAATTTAGATTAGGCCAAGATAAACAGCAGGTATCTTCTGTGACCTCAGCGAACTGAATGAGTTTCATCAAGCACCAACACAGTGGTAACAAGTCAGACACAAGGTCTAATTTAGCATAAATAGGGGACATGTTTGCATCCCAGTTAAAAACTGTCTCCCATTCTTTTTCTCTTTTCATCCTCATATTTTTGTTTATAGGACCATTTTCCATTTGACATGTCCTGTACTTTTATTTTATGTCTTTTCCTTTTTTAGTAATCACAACAATTAAAAATCTACAAATAGACAAAAATCAAGAGGGGGGAGGTGGAAGAGGAGGTATTTCTGTCAGGGTGTGCCAAGCAAAAGGAGCTTTCAGATATATATGTGTGTGCATATGTAAATATATGAAAAATGCACCTATTAAGTGTGTATATATATATAATGTTCTTCTCAGCAGTACTGATTCTGGAATCAAATGTTAATTAAATGCAGTCAAATTTAGAAGCAAAAATTTCAATACCACTTTTTTGCTGACTGTAAACAATGCCTGTTGCCAGTTAATTTATACACTTAATTTATGAGTAAATCATAGAAAGTGTTGTTCTGATGCCAAGGAGAAAAAGATTTGTGCATGTCCAAGATGCTACTGCTTTAAATGACAGGTGAACACAGTCAGATTTCATCTCTATATTCTTATATAGAGGCATTCAGATGAGATCTGTCAGCAAAGAGGAATGCAAATCACAGCAATATCTCTATCTTTTATCTAATGGATAAATGCTCAGAGCAACCATGGCAGGATATTACATTATGTGGACAACTGCTCTGGTTGCATGGAAAATCCCTAGATCCTAGAAGTTTATGCTCTTCCAAACTGTTACACAGGCAAGAAAAAATTACAGGCTTTTCTATATTAATAGCTAATATGTGGCTAATGCTTGTACTTGAAAACTGATTTGCAGTTGTGCATCCTGTTTTATTACCATCATGCTTCTTGATCTTATTTAACTAGGACCCACCTAGCTATGTCCCAAACATTGCTTGACTATAGTTCAGGGGATAACGTCGAGGGCATGGTGTGAACCAAAGGTTTACCCACATGAAAGCAAGCTTTGCTGTAATGTGAATCAGCAGAGCCAAAGCAGAGCTTGTGGCCCTGGTTGGTCTAATGGTATAGGCACAGAGAAAGGTTAAGGTTTAAAAAATAGCTACCCATTTCTACCCACAGTCCCCAAGGTTCCTAAAACATACCCACATGAAATGTGCCTCAGTTATGGCCAGAGTGGGGAGCTGTGTAACATCTCTCCCCAAGATCCTTCTAAGATCTGTAGCCTATGTAAGTCAATAGAGTGTTATGGTATGTTGCTGTTCTTGGATTAGTTTTGGATAGCACTACATTTCCGCATGCAAGTATGAGAATCCTCAATTAGGAAATAACCTCACGAAACAGACAAAATTAGCAGGCAGAAAATTACTGGAAATGGTAGAATAGTTCACAGTGTTGTTTTATATCAAGACCTTAGAAAATACCATACAGAGGAAGACATGGATACTGGCTAGGTAACATGTTTCTTTTCCTATGCTCTATGCCTATTTGATGCTCTCCCATTAAAGAGCTGAGAAAGTCTAGTATTTGACTTCCTAAAAAGTCAATCCATGAAAAATAAAAAATATTTGCAATCTTTATTTTTTTTCTACCTTTCACAAGTTCTAGGAATTCTAGGAAAATTTTTAGTGCTTCTAGATGTGCCTGATTCAGGTTTAAAATTTAAAATAAGTTTTCCAGATTATCACTGTGATCCACAAGTATGGTAGATAAAGGTAGATAAATTTTTGTGTGCAGTTATTTCAGGACTGATATAATTTTTTTTTTTTTTTTTCTCTATTAGAGTATATTTCCACCAACCTGTGTGTTTGGTAGGGCAAATAGACTTGTAACAATAAGTAAAAAAATGCTATTAGATGGGCAGAATGCAGGCTGAAACTGAGTAAACATGGATAAATGAGTTTCAACAACACTAATCCCATAATAGTCAGCCTCTTTTACAGTTAGGACAGAAGTCTAATCTTGACAACAAGCAGATCATACCAATATCCTTGTAGAGCACTTATTTAGATGATAAGGCCTCTTCTTGAAGTTTGTAGCATGAAAAAAAAATCTCCCAAAAGCTTTTAAAGGCACTTCATCTCTTATTTAAAAAGAGGTTTCCCAAGTATTAGCTGCTGCACTGCCCACTCACTGTGGAGGTGGCTGTTACCATCCTGCTTTACAGAGGTGTGGACAAGGAGTCAATCGCCCATATATAAAATGTAGGGTGAGCAGCTGCATGTCTCACTATCGTCAGCAGACACAGCAGGTGTTCAACACTTCTGGAAAAGAGTGTTGAACACCTCGGTTTATGCCCAAACTGGCAATAAAGAAAGGAAAGCATCCACCACATTTGTTATCCAGTGTTGCATTAGATACGAGATGAGGCTTCTCTCCTTGTTAAGGCTTTCCCCTAGCTTGGATAGATGCATTATTTCAAAGTCAGTAAAGTTAGACTTTGCAGCTTTTTTCCTTATTTTTCCTTTTTCTTTCCTTTTTTTTTTGGGGGGGGGTGTGAGAGGTGGGGGGTGGTGGAGACAGACGGAAGTCAATTTGCAGAAGAATACATATGGATAGCCAGTTACAATTCCAAGACAGAAACAGTAAGGGAACCATGACTGATCCTGAGTTCCATCCTACAAAAGGGAGTCTGCAGCGCTTATGATGATCAATGAAAACCACGTGCAAATTGGATGTCTAATTATTACATCCTTGGCCAAACAAACCTGTGGCTAGCATGACAGAAGACATTGTTACTCATTTGTAGTAAAACCTGAAACAGGCTAGCTCTAGTGCTGATAAAAAAATCATGCCATAAACATTTAAAATCTTTAATGTTCTCAAAGGTGCAACACTAAAATGTCAAACTAAGAGCCTGCTCATGGAGAATAAACACTCAAGCAAGTATCATTGATTTCACCAGGGCTTTGCATAGTGACAAGCATCTATCTGGTCTTGCCCTGGTTAGATCAGAACCTATCTTTTTGCCTTACATCCTCAAATGTAAGTATTTGATCCTCCAAATAGTGGCCAGTCTCCATCGACTGCCAAATGACATCAGCTCTGCAATTCATTTAAAACATCTGATCTCCAAGCAACTGGCTTCCCAGATGAAAAGGCCTACGTGTGGAATTTACACCTACCCACCTTTTAAGTAGGGAGTTTATTACCTAGTGGTTTTCGGCTGAAATTTAGGAATGTCTTTTTAATACCCCTGTTAACAAAAGTTGAAAGGAGGTTTGACTATGTGGTTGGTCTTTAATGTCTACTGGCTACTTCAGCCAGAAGGAAAGGGCTGGGGGTGGACTGGGTGCCTAACAAGGTTTATTTTGCTCAGAAAATGAGGATGTTATCAAAATAATAGAAGCTGTTTCAGTAGGAGTACTCCATTATTAGTTAGTGCAGCTTAATTGTATCAGTTTTCACAATTGTTTTTAAAATATTTTGTCTGCTGTAATGAAGTGAATATATTTCAGTTTTTCACAGGAGAGATATAGGGTTACCTGTTGCAAATTATTTTCAGCAATGCCTTTTTTACTACCAAAAAGCAATTTAATAAACATTCCAATTTAATAAATTCTGAAGTATAATATAGTATATCTGTTAATAAATATTTGCAAGTGTTTCCTTTACTATTCATATGAACAGCCTTTGCCATGTGTGCTAGTGGTTTCACAGAGCTTTTTAAAAAAATAGGATAGCTCCTAAGGGTTTGTACTCTTGCTTTCCTGATATTACAGTGGCCTTCTGTTCCCTGTGTTCTAAATGGTTCATTTTGCAACACGATGCATTTCCCCAAACTAGGTAAATCTTACAAGAAATTACAGTAGCCAGGAAAACTGTATTAGAAGCTCAGTTGTAACTGTTTCTAGTCAATCTGCACAGATGAAGGTGGGTGTTTCTGAATGGAGCTATTTTTCAATTACTGTTGATTACATTTCAGCTCAGGCTGTTCCTTTTCATCCACTGAACTTCCTTATCAGTATCTGCTCATTTCTTCCTCCCCTGTGTTCTAGCACTGATGTGCAGAATTGCTGCATGCTGCTAATAGAATCCTTGTTTCATCTCAGTGCTAAATTAAGTCATGCTCTGGACATGGCCTGCAGTTCAGTTTAATAATTATAAAATGGATCGATAGTCTGGGTTAGCGACAACACAGAAGTGTTAGGTTACAAATTTTATTTAGCATTAATGTATTTCACATTCTCAAATAAAGCTCTGTGTGCCTGTTCAAGCCACATTTCAAAAGTACATGGCTAACCCACAGGTGAGGACCATTGATTTTAAACTGTAGTCATAAATTTCTTGGCAAGTTGCTAAATCTTTATTTTAATCACATTCAGTCCCACAAAAACAATTCTGTCCTTCAGTCTACAGATGAACATGAACAGCATATTAAGGTTTTAATTTTTTTTGTGTTTGCCGTGAATACTTCTATGAATTTTGCCTATCAAATTAAACTCAGTGTTATAAGTCTCATGAATATATTTGAGTAAAATCATTCCCATTTTTTTATAGACAATGTTGCACATACAGAAGTTTTCAGATTATACTAAAATGGGGAAAGTGGTTAATGTATTGTAGAGCAGATCTGCCATTCAGAGGTACCAGGAAAGGCTGGAGAAAATGATCTAGGAGCAGCCTTGAGAAGTGTGAGGAAACCAAATGCAAACCTCTGTTCCAGGTGGAGTGACCCTAGTGGCAGCGAAGGCTCAGGGTGACTGGCCAGGAGACAGCTTCCCAGAAGAAGACCTGGGGAACCTGGTGGGTTGACAGATTGAAGTGAGTCCAGAGAATGGTCACCATGCTGGTTAGGCTGGTTAGGTGACTGGCTGACACAGTACATCAGGAGAGGCCCAGGAAGCTGTGTCTGTCCAGCTGAAGGCTCAGGGGAGACCTTATAACTGACTGCAACTGTCTGCTAGGAGAGTGAAAAGAACAGCAACCAAACTCTGTAGTTCACCGTGGAAAGAGAGACACTGAATTCAAGTTCTGAGTCTTACAAGCCTTTGACCTTTCAGTGATGTATTACACGTTTCCTGCTGTACTAGTAATAGAAGACACTGATATTTTTCCTGCCTGATTAGATTTTGGGACAGTTGTGTTTGGGTGACAAGGGCATGGTGCAGATGTCTGTATTCTCCACCACTCAAGACTCTTCTCCCTTTCTTTGCTTCATGATCAGTTTTCATTTTTCACCTCTTCACCTTTTCTACCTCTAGCTTGTCCCACCTATGACTAAACATTGGGTTTTTTCCTCTTTTCTCTCACTGTAGCTGTTTTTGTCTGTTTGGTTTTTTAGTCCCATTCTCATTCTTTTTGATGCTTCTTGAAACTGAAAGTAGAACATGTTGCCTTTATTAGCAACCCCTGCCCATATAAATCATACATCTCTGTTTATCTGCTCAGTTGCATGGATGAAGTTAATGTTAGAAACAGGAAACATTTAATTATTCACTTGAAAGGCATTTCAGGAATTCCAAAGCACAGATTATTGAATAGTTACAGTAGTTACAATACCTAGCTACAGACGGGGCTCAGCTAACATTGTTCAGTTGCAAGAAGGCTTTTACTTCATGCCACTGCTGTTTAGAAATCTCTCACGTTATTTTCATTTCTATTTTGAAACAGGTGAGAGTGAAAACCCTAAAATCCTACCAGGAAAACTTATGTTTGGGCCAGTAAATCAAGCTTATGAATCTATTAGCTCAAATGAAGAGAAGGTAAAGCAAAGGGAAGGTAAAAGGCAGAACTATTGGAAAAAAAAGGGGTTACTAATCAAATTCTTAGCTTATCTTCACTCTGAGAGCCCATGATGAGACACAGGCATCTGGTTTGCACCCTGCCTAAGTTCCTGCTTAGTTAATGGTAATTGGGATGCGTAAAATTGTTGCTTGCATGAATAAGCAGGTAGATCTTACAACAGCAGGTATGCAAATCTTGTGGGCAGCTGGTCCTGGCTAGAATACAGCTTTCTTAAGGCTCCAGTTTGCTGCAAAACAGGGAGAAAAGTAAAACACTGGAGAGGTGGCACAATCACATGAATGGGAAATCAGGTCATAAATACTCTGCTCTCAGTGCTGCTACTGACCTGAGTGATCACAAAGAGACTCTGTATTCTGCTCCTGATACACCATATCTCTCCCTTCCTTTGATACACCTCTCTGCAGAGATCTTCAATAAGGTGCTCACCACAGTGGTCAGCTTAAAGCTTATGACAATGTTCTATTGAAAAATATTGTTTAACATGGAGAGAGTATCAGAAAACAAGTAAATGTAAATTCTCCAGGTAATACTGCTTTAAGCCAGTTGAGTTCCCAGAGAACTGATTTTCTAAAGCACGTAATGGCAAAT
>VWZY01009096.1:530754-555375 GCA_013399075.1 Chloroceryle aenea
AAAAGAGAGACAAAACCTTAATTTCCCTGACATTGAACTGCCCTGTCAGTCTGGGATGCACATTCATCAGTCTCTTGCTCTTATCTGATATCTGACATTCTGTTATCAGCTGAAAGCAGGGTAACACAGATGGATAGTGCTCTCTTTTGAAGAACATAATGTACCAGAAACTGAATTTTCAAGTACATTCAATCTGAAGTTAACTCTTGGATTGAAGAAGCATCTTTTAAAGGAGGGGAAGGGAAAAAAAAAAGGAAAAAAAGAAAAAAAAAAACAACAAACCACCACAACCCACAAACAAAACAAACAAAAAACCCAAACCAAAACAAACCAAATCAAAACCAAAAAATGAACTGAAAAGGGCTATTGGGAATTCCCTATTAATAATCTGCATACAAAGTAAGTTAACATTTACATAGTCCCTGCTACTTTCAGTATACTTCAGAAAATGGCTAATCAATGTTCACTACATCCACAGCTTGAAAAGGTTGAGTACTGTGTGGTGTTGAGACACATTCTCCCAGATACAACACACAGCGTGAATGCAGCTATTCAGCCAGACACTTCCACCGTTGGGAGTTTTCCAGAGATCAGATAGGCTGTTCTCCAAGGAGCCTAGGAAGTTTTGTCTTCCTTCAGAGGAAAAGCTCGGTTTGGAGAAATATCATTTGCTTATGGCACGGGAAGGAATTTCATGAAGTCAGTTTTTAATTGGTGAACTCAGACTACTTCAGGAATCAAGTATAAGAATTAAATAAGCCCCTGGCTCACAGACCTGGAATCAACCACTACAATCCAGCAGAGAAAGCAGATGATTATAGTAAATATTAGACAATTATGAGACATACAATAGTTCTGTTTCAAATATTCAGCTTTGTTACTCCTGAATCCTGTGACTCACTTCTTAGTTCAGATAGTAAAAATTAAGAACATCCTTTATATATCTTAGGTTATATGCTTGATTTTGCTCACATATGTTCATTGTGCCAGTAACACCCTGACTTTTTATAAAAGCTTCCTTTTCCAGCCAATATAGCTCTCCTGCTCAGAGAGCTAAATTTTTATTTATTTTACTTTATTTTATTTTATTTGTAAAGCAAAAACTTAACAAATATTTTAGGAAAGGCCTTCCTTTTCTTGAGATCGCTAGGTACTAAAATTCAAGTGTCCTATAGTAAGAAATTCAACTATAAATTCAAACCTACAGAAGAAGACAAACTTTATGGCTCAGTGGGCTTTACAGCAGACTCTCTGTTCATTTAAAATCTTCCATGAGGACTTTTTTTAGTTTATAGAAAAGTCTAATAGAAGAAGTTCAGACATATCTTGTCTTAGATAAATGTGGCTTAAATTCAGCAATAGAATATTTTTTGTGTATGTCTTCAGGGTAACTCTCAGGGTAACTTTTGCTTCTAGATCTTCCACCTGGTAAAATGTGCATGTAGGTGTCTGGCCAGGCACTGGAGGGAGAAGATCAAAGGCCTATAAATGTGTCAAACTTTCAAATGCAAATCACCTGCCATAACGCTGCTGAGAACAAATCCCTCATTATCACCATTCTGTGAAAGGCTTAAATTAGCCTGAATTGGCTGAAAAGAAGAAAAAGAAAGTAATTTATCTTCCTTTGAGTTTTATTACCTTTTAGATTTATTTGGCTAATGGTCCAATAACTCACTAATCAGCATATCTGCATAACAAATTCTTCAAATGATCCATAAATAAAATATGTGATCACATAATGTTGCTATTAAAGTTAAACTGAAATCTGTGACAGTAGGTTATTTTAAATAATCCTTACAATAAGCCACTCTCTTTAATGGCCAACCTATGAGCTACTGTGATTTATGTACTAACAATTAACAACTGGCTTCTTAGCTTGAATTACATTTAGGGAAATTTGTGCACTTCTTATACGGTGTGTTCTCCAGGTAGATGCCATACTCATCCTTAACTTAGGCTGCAGTTATACTGAAAACATGTTACTTTCTTCAAAGGTACCATGTCTTGTTTTTTTAAAAACTATTTGAATATTGTAATAGAATACTTCATTGATCTAATTGACTAGAAAAGCAAGAGTTTAAGAAAGTCTATATTTATAAGAGGAAACCCTAACACTGTTTTGTTAAATGAAGATCTGCAGAGAGGTTTTGTGAAGTGAGCTTTATTGGGACATTTGAAGGAGGATAGTCAGAAAACTCTTGGTCAGGATGGACAAAGGGTTGTCTGAGGGATGCTGACTGGGAACTCCAAGCTCAGCAAACATCATCAAAAGGTGTCCTTGGATGGGTCTGGTGATTCTTCCCAGAACGTCTGTGTTGATAACCGTACCTGGACCCAGGACACTTTTTATCTCACTGGCTTTTCTGTTGGGAATATTTTTATATACCCCACACTGAAACATTCCTTCCTCCACAGTCAGCCCCTTAGGTTACAGTCTGAATTATATGATTAATTAAACACAATATCCAAAGTCGGGTCTTTTCCCCAGGAACAAGTAACAAGTTTCTATGAGTTCCTATCAGAAGGCTGTACAAGGTTATATAGATGCCCCCATGGATGTCACATAACGAGAACCCAACAGCTTTGAATGACTTTCCCCATTTACCATTGTGTCAAAGCATCTCCTAATCTTGGGCTTCTCTGGTGCAATTGGCCTGGCAGTTGAAAGTTATTTATGATTGTTAATAGTTATTTTTTCTATGTTTATAATTCATAGTCTCTCAGCAAAAAAAATGTTTGCTTTTGTTTTTATAATAATAAGAAAAAAAAAAGGAAGAAAAAAACCTCTTGACTTAATTTGTTGCTATTTTTTAAAATAAACAAGCTATCACTAAAAAGCTGTTACAAGATCCACACCACTTTTCTTGGAAAAAATAAAGTTTTCTTGAACAGATTTTTCAGTTCTGTGTACAAATTCAAGCAACTTAAGAACAAGACCCACATGTCCATTTTGCAGTTACAGTCTTCAATGTATTAATGTAAGGAGGGGAACATCATCTCTGTAAGACTCCTGGTGGGCTACAGAGAACAGAACAAGCAAAGGACTAGTGGATTTTTAAAAATTATAGCTCAAATCTGCTAGACTGATATATGGGAATCAATTGGCTATTAAGGATACCTTCCAGCCCACCTTTCAAACCACTAACACCAGAGTCTGCAACATAGATGGTGCCAGATAAGGGTTTGTGTTGTTTAATTATTATTTCTTAAAAATATAATTAACTTTGGCCTATGTAACTGAAAAAAAACAAACCCCCCAAACAAATAAAACCCAAACCCCAAACCCAAAAAATATGAAACAAATAAACAAAAAACCCCAGAAAATGTCATTGTGAATCCTATTTTATGTCTATATTATATCTCAGAACCTCTTATTCATGTGATTATCATAGTGTTTTCTTATGTATTGCCAAAATGCCTTCAGAAATGCATGGGAAGTCTTTCTTCCCTGAGCAATTGGTTATCAGAAAATTACAGTCCTGAAACCATCAAATTTGGTTGAAATTGGCCAGTTGTTAAAAAAATATCAATGAAGGACAAAAATGAAGGAAGTCACATGACGTAGACTAAGCATCTTTCTGTAAGGTTCCATGCCCATAACTGGATAGTGTGGCTACTTTCCTAGAAACCCACACAGACCAAGAAGGGCGTTGAACCAGTTTTCAGTTTTCTCCTTTTCCAAGTGTAATTGTTTATTTATTAAGAACTTCTATGAAAAGACACCCCACATTTCTGTTATCTATCCAACAGAATACGAGCAGCCTGAGTAAGCCTACTAAGCAATAGTTCTGGTTACCCATTCTCAGGAAACTTTCAGATTTGTATAAACTCAAAAGACCATATGAGACTGGCAGCCCATACAGCTAATCAAGCTTTGTAGAGAGAAGTAAGACTTACCTACAGTTAAACCACAAAAACCATTTAGGTGTAGAAAAATGCAATTAATAAAACTGCCCCAGTGCCATATGATCATCTATGAATCCTATGGCGGCATCTCGTACAAATGATGCTGCTTATTCCAGCACTGTCTTTCTATGTCATACTGCGACACCAGCCCTGCAACTAATCAGGAGAAAATTGACCATCTTCCACATTTCTATCTGGCAGGTCTTATTTGGTAAAGAGACCATTCAATAATTAGAAAAAGTAGCAGTGTGTTGGTCTGGATGAAAAGTCTCAAAAGGCCCTGTCCAGTAGGTGTGCACATGGCTGTTAGTCCTAACTCCTGAAGCCCTTTGTTTCATTAAACTCCAGGCTTAGTGGACTCTGAGGTTGAGTGCAGGACTATCTTCCAGCTGCAGAACAAACAGCAAGTTGAGTTCACCAGCACAAAAGATTCAAAGCAAAAAAACCCCACCTCACAGCAGGCTGAGCGATAGAGAGGTTTAAAGGCTAAAGATGCTCTGAGACCTGGCATTCATGTTGGATCAGAAGACAGCCTTAATTTGACCTGAAACAAGGCCACAAATTTCATGTTTCTGCAGCAGATAAAACTTGGATAGCTTATAGGCTTAGGGCTATTTTGTCTTTCTATTATTTCCTGTGCGGTGTCACTGCCAGGGCAGCACTGGGATGAAGAAAACAGTATGTAAGGGTTCATCTAGTAAGTTTTCCCATGTGTTTATCCAAAGTAAACCACACTCACTTCCTACCACCATGTCCTAAAGAATACCCAACCTTCATCAAGAACATTCAGTAGGACAACTGACTTGGCTTCAAGCTTGGCTAAGGAGGTGCTCTAGCAGAGTACACTGCAATTTAAAATGACATAAATGCTAACGTACAGCTACACTATCTTGGCATTAAAAACGTCCCTCGTTAGCTTCTTCCTTCACTGTATTTTAGTCAGGCAGCTAATTCACTTCAAGTACCCATCAGAAGGAATTTTGCTATAGGTGGCTGATTTCATGGAGCAACGTTTTTAAAACTATGCCCCTTTTCCCAGCTGTGCTTACTCTTTGAAGTCACAAAAATCTCTCCAACTCTGTCAAAAGAAACTGGGGTGGGGACAAAGCTCGAGTTTAACAAACTTTTAAAGTTTGATATGTGATTAATCTTATTAAATTCAGTACTAAAAGTAGCTATGATTCAGGATATGTTAGCAAGGTAAGTGTACCAAGCGTGGTTCTGTCAGACATCACGATGTTTTCTTGAAACAGTTAAAGTGTTTTGTTTCCTGAAGGGAAAAGTGCTAAATCTAACACCAGCTTTACTGTTTTGTCAGTAGCACTTGGGTTTGTAACAACTCTCAATAATATTCTAACCCGGCTTTCCTTTTATCTGCTGATATAATAGGGCACAGCTTGACACCTTTTTAGACATGAAAAGACTATCTTGTCTCAAGTAACAGCTGCCATCGGTCTCTTTCACCACTCTATTTCTAATCATTTCTTGACATGAGGGCACAGACCCAGCCATTGCAAGTCCTCAAAGCTAAATAAACCCCTTCTCAGACTAGGAAACTTCTCTGTTAACTAGCAAAAGATTAATAGAGTTGTTCAATTCTATCAACAAAAGTAGAAATTAGTAAATGCAATGGAAACTATTTTTTTCCTTTTGTTAAGCATGTTCACACATGCTGGTGCATATTTCAGTAGTACCTTCCAAAGGAAAAAGAGCATGTGTAGCTTGATAGGTGGATATATGGACATTGAAGGGTTTTATTATTTTTTTTTTAAGTAGCATTTTTTGTAGCTCTCTCTCTCTCTTCTATGCAAGCAGAGATTATTTTCCTTTCTAGTTGATTCTGGTTGACTAGGGAAGTGATGTTGTCATTGTACTCAGCGTGGGTGAGGTCACACATCAAATACTGGGTTGTTTTCCACCCATTACTGTAAGAAAGACATTGAGGTTCTGGATTGTGTCCAAAGAAGAGCAACAAAGCTGGTGAAGGGTCTAGAGAACAAGTCTGATGAGCAGCTGAGGTTGTTTCAGTCCAGAGAAAAAGGACGCTCAGGGTAGGCCTTATGGCTCTCTACAGCTACCTGAAAGGAGGTTGCAGGGAGGTGGGGGTCGGTCTCTCCTCCTGTGTAACAAGCAATAGAAGTAACAGCATCAGGGCAGGTTTAGGTTGGACATCAGGAAAAAACTTCTTCCCTGAAAGGCTTATTAAGCACTGAAAGGGGCTGCCCAGGGATGCATTGGAGTCCCTATCCCTGGATCTATTTAAAACACATGTAGGTGAGATGCTTAGGGACATGGTTTAGTGGTGACCTGGCAGTGCTGGTTTAATGGTTGGACTTCAGGGTCCATATTTCCTGCAGAAGAAATTTACCTGTTACATCCACTCAATATATTTAAACATCACCTTCACAAGTGTGAGAAGTTGCAAAGCAGTCAGCTTTGGCACAGTAAAAACAGTTCCAAAGAAGAAAAGTCATCCCTAATCCTTAGACTGAGTAAATTACAAAAAAGATGACAAACCAGAACACTTAAAAAACCCCTGTAATTTCCCTTCTGTAACGAATCACAGGCTTAACTCAAGCAACAGACACCCTCAATGATAAATGGGTTTATTTGCTGCAATGAGCAGCTACAGCCTATATGAGAGGGGACATCCTACACAGTTGTTTTCACAACTATTGCTGCTTCTGAAGTAGTAGCAGAAAACTTACACAAAATAGAGATGTATTGCAAATGGAAACACTGGGGTTTTTTTTGCTTTTCATGCTTGAATTGTACTTATGAAACCAGATTAATTTGTAGCAATAATCGGCAACATAGTCCTTTTTATCTCTGTCATTCTTATATGTCATTTCTAGCTTCCATCAGCCATAAAACATTATTTTGTCATAGTTTGGGCACAGTATTTTCAGTGAATCATCCATGATAGCACTGATTCCAGACAGATTAAAAAAAAACAAACAAAACAAACAAAAACCCTTCCAAAACCCACTCTTACCCTCCAGTTCCAGAGAAAACCATAAACCACAGAAATGCACACATTGTGGGCAAAATCGCATGATCTCTCCAACAAAAAAGCACACACTGGGAGGGAACAAGAGTGGGGTAATTCATGTGATGTTAGCTTTTTTATTAGTGAAAATTCAAATGCTTGATTCCAACTTTCAGTATTCAAAATCAGCATAAAGGAAAATAACATATCCAGTAATAACATTTTTCCTCCAAAAAGGTCTGATCTCTCCCCTGCTGACCATAGCATAACAAATCTCTGTGTTTACAGGCTCTGGATGACCACTACACTTATTCTTCTACTCACACTCTTACATCAGCTGGGTGGTTAAGTCTCCATCCCCAAAACTCAAAATAAGTTTCCAATATTTTGGATTTGTTTGCTCATTTCCATAATACATTTCTCATTCGGAAAATCAACTCTAAATAAACTTTCTCCATCTGCCCACAGGGAAAAAAAGAAAACCGAAACTACCATTTTGGCTAGTTACAGCTTGTATTAGATACAGAATATCTATTTCTTCCTTAAGCACATGTGAAGAACAGTTCATTGCATGGCAGATACAAATTCAGCTATGCTGCAAGGTACATCTGCTGTGTGAAGTAATCAATACAATCAGAACCCCAGGATTTGAAGACTGAGTTTAAAACTAGCAAAATTAAGTTACCAAAGCACCAAAATTTCATCTGGAAAAAGCTGTTTCACTTTGTCTTATTTGACAACAGCAATACAGGCACTATTTTAGTAAGTGTTTTGATAAGCAGAAGGACTAAGAGCTGTACACAAAATCCTCACAAAACCCTTCTTATTTCATAAATAACCCCTCCTGCTCTCCTGTATACTAGATCCTCATGCTTATGCATCAGTCTAGAACTACTGGTACTTGCCTACAGTCAGGTATTTGGTGCTTTTTCTAACATTTTAATTTCAGAGTTAAGCACCAGTATTCAGCATTCTGTAGCACTTCTTACTCATCAAAACTGCATCCACTTAAAACTAATAGAGCATACTGCAGAACTCTGAGACAGAACTCTGTAAGAGATGAAGGTTGAGAGACAATTGCTACTGTAATCTATTTTATGGATAACCTAATTGATTTTGATTCTTCCTTTTAGTCTTTCAGACAGTGGAAGGGGACTGTCTGGCCACGTACAGGTCAGAACAGCACTTCTGGCTTGCTGTGTGGGACCAGAAGTCGACCTCTCAAATGGCTGCTCTGGACACTGGGAACAATTAACTTCCTCTATAGAGCATGGTTTTGGAGATACTTGCAGTAAGAAACTACTACCAGCTTTTTTAAAATTTATCTCTTCTTTCATCCCTCTAATTACAAGGGCTGAGTCACTGTTTGTTCTTTTGCTAGTAACAATGCTACTCTTTTTCTTTGTAAAACATTTTTTTAACTGATCAGGGTTCAGTTGTCTTTTCTGATGCTCATAAAGGGGATCTGTATTCATGTTCCCATCATCGCTGTCTTCACTAGAAGAACATCTGTTCTTACACACACTCTTTTTAGAAGTTTTGCAAGTAGTCTGATTACAAGCTTTTTTAATGTGACAGCCAATTACAACATCTGCTGGCTTTTGAGACACTGGAAGCACTTCACACCCTGGATGCAGTGACGCTGTTGTTTTCCCACTGAGGGCTAGAGAGGTTGAACATCTTATATTACAGTCTTTTTGCATCATTTCAGCCTGGCTGTCAGCTTTTTTAGACTGATCTTGATAAATGTGTACACTGGAATCCCTTGCACAGGTTTCTGATAGCACATTTTTACTTTCCTGCACTAGCTTATTTAACTGACATGAGGAAGAGACATAATCTTTATTAGAAGTCAATGCTTCTTTGGTTTGTTTATAGCACTTCAAAGAGTCCAGTGGCATTACATCTTTGGACAACAAAGGCTTTGATGGAATGGAAGACTTCTTAAGTATTTGCTCACTTAAAGACCACTTCTGAAGTAGCCTCATAGCATCACCTGAAACCAAATCATCTGTGCTATCAGCATGATGTTGATTAGACTGCATAGCATCAGAATATTTAGAGGTATTTCTTATAGCTTCATGAACTAGTGGATCCAAGTGTCTTACAGATGCAGTTAAGTCAGCTGCTGAATCATGGATATCGCCTCCATGGGCTGCTGAAGTGCTAAAGAAGGTTCCTTTCCCATCAGTAGTGCTCTGTTGTAGACCAGCTGTTGCAGAGGAAGAGGATATTCCTGGATTTTTAGTAAACTGTGTTGGCAATACAGATGAGTCAGCCAAGGCACTCTGTAAGAGCAGGTAGGGTGACATAGTCAGAGGAAGAGCAGCTGCTGATGCTGGCATCTGAACAGTTGTTATGCAGGATGCTGCAGCTAACCCTAGATCTTTTGATTCAGTACTTCTCTGGTGCATCTGATCTTCTAGGGGAGATTTTGTATCTGATGTGGAGTCTTGCCCAAGAAGAATTCCACATCTAGATTTTAAATTCATCTGAGATAAAAGATCACTAACTTCATAAACATTTGGTAATTCCTTTTCTTTTGTTCTGTCTTTTTGGTCTGAAAAAAATAAAAAAGGCATTATCAAAATGGCATATTAACCACAGTTTAGATTTCCTAGTGTCGAAGTATAAAATGGTAAGATAAAAGCACAGTCCATGCAAAATATTGTACCCTAACCTCGAGGAAAAATACAATATGGCTCAACAGTGGGAGAAATGTTTATTGCTTTGGCTTCTCTTATTTTGGCAAGACCCAGAATTTCCTAAGAAATACGTTTTTGGACTTACGTTTCTGTTTCTTCTTCACAACTTCTGACTTTTCCCCTTGATAAAGGGCAACAGTATCAGGATAAGCAGACTGAAACAGAGACTCCTCTTCTACTGTCACTACAAACAACTCTGCAGGCTCATCTTCTGCATCGACATAATGTTCTAAAAAAAAATAAATGTACATTAGATATGTATATACACACAAAGTAGGGAATAAGGAAAACAAAGAATAAAAGATTCGAGTACAAAGAAGGTATGTATAAAGGTCAGTAGTAAAATGAGATTTAGCTACAAGTGAAGTTTTTTTTTCTTTCTGACAGTCTCCTGGCACAAATGGGCACACTGATGGTAGAAGTCTGTCCTCATTAAAAAAACCCCTTCAAGCTAGTAAACAGTCACAACTTTGGGTACATACTGAAAGAAGATAGGAAATACAGAGTCCACGTCTTATTAACACATGCCAGAAAAAGTACCTGAAGACAGACTCCCTTTTGGTTTTGAGTGTGCTCTTTATTTTTGGTGGGCCTTTTTTTTGAAATATTTTTTAGGACTGCTTTTACTGTCAGCGTATGTGAAATTAGGTGCACATTTTCTGTTGTTACCATAGAATGGTTTCCAATCTCTCCCACATTTCATTGCCTCAGTGCTGTCAAACTCTTCTCTCCTTAAAGCATGCTTTTCTTTTTCTATGAACTATTTTGTTTCATATGTACACATAAACCAGACCAACCTGGTTTTTGCCACTCAACTTCAAAACATGGAATTCCATTTTTAACACGTGTCTTGACTATCCTATAAAAACAAAAAGAAGACCACTAATTAATTTTAACAGGAAAAAAACATTATCTACATTATCTACAAATATTTCAATACTCTCATTTGTAGTGATTCATAGGAAAAAAGTATTCTTGGCATAGTGAAATAAATAGAATCATAGAATGGTTTGAGTTGGAAGGGACCTCTAAAGGTCCTGTAGTCTGAGCCCCCTGCAGTGAGCAGGGACATCCTCCATTATATGAGGTTACTCAGAGCATTGTCAAGCTTCACCTTGAATCTCTCCAGGTATGGAGCCTCAACCACCTCCCTGGGCAACCTGTTCCAGTGCTCCACCACCCTCATGGCAAATAACTTTCTAATAATATCCAGTCTAAATCCACCTCTTCTCCAGTTTAAAACCTTGTCACTGCTCTCCATCTGGACTTTGAGCCATTGTCCACTACCCTCTGGATACACCTTTTTTTAAAATACACTACTTCTTTCTGTAAGTTATACAGTAAAATTTTAGGTCTAGATTAGTGTACCGAAACATTTCATTTTTTTTTAAATGCTAGCACTCATTGGAGCACAATAAGAAATCAAAAAGTTATTCTGTAACAGACAACCATAATGCATCAGTTTGACATCTTCAGCTAATACCACAGAGAAGACTGTTGCCAGACAGTAGTTTTCTGACTGACCAGACAGGGTCATTTATATCTTTTGCATGAGAGCAAGAAGGAAGATAAAACAAACTGAGCAGGGACAGTCAGTCTTTATGAGATTTTTCTAAAAGCATTATCTGCACCCTATTTTAATAGGTTCCTAAGTGTGAAGAGGCTCCTGCTGAAAAATTACTATGTTTGTAAACACATGTTAACAAGAGAAATCTTCGAGAGCTCACACAATCTTTTACACTCCTGAAACACTAGTAAATGTTATAAACAGATGTCTATAAATTCATCAAGGTAAATGCTGGCTATTTATGTAGTCAATCTGTTTAAAAAGCAGCCCCCAGTGAGTCTCTCCACTCTTCTGAAAGATAATACTGAATAGAACAGTAACCATTAACAGACTATGACACATCAACCCCGAAGAGACACTATTGTCACACTGCTACTGACTGTTCTGTTGCCAAAAGCTGTTGCCTATAAAATCTTGAACAGCATTGAGGAACACAAAAAAGCTACTGACCTTGCAATATAAGAATTTAGGGGGAAGGGGGAATTTGGGTTTCATACAGTAAATGAAATCTCCAGATATTAAAGTTAAAATAAGTTACAATTCACACAGTGAAGTTGTTTAGATTTGCCAACAGACACTGTAGATCCTAAAAGGTTATGTACATTTAAGAAAAACTTAAAAACAAAACCAAAACAAACCCATCACCACCAAAAAAAAACCCCAAAACCAAAATCAAACCCACAGCAACATAACAAGAAAGACACCCACCAAAAAAAAAAAGCTACAACAAACCCAAAACAGTACAGGAAAAAAAAGCCCAAACCAAAACCATCCTAAACCCACAAAACCCAAACAAACATTGAGGGTTGATAAAATAAGATACTAATTCTGGCTCAGAAAATCCCAGACTAACAGAAACCTGGATGGTAGGAAAGTATTCTGGAGGGAAGTAGTAGTTAATATTGCTGCTTTTTTTTTCCTGCATTTTCATTTTTACTAACAGGATACTTGGCCATTTTATATTCCTAAATGCAGATGTGCCAGATGAAAATGATGTTTTGAGAAAGAAAGGTAGCAGTACAGAACCATAAGCCAATAATTTCATCAGACATAGCACAAGTCAGTTGGTAGATCTGATAAGGAATGATGAGATTGGCTGAGTTGGCTGAATTTGGGGATGTCCATTTCTAAGCCTAGGCTCTTACTTTGAATTACACTTCTGCTAAGAACCTGAGCAGAGGATCAAACCTGTAAAGCTAAATTTCATGTGCAGAGGCAATGAAATAGAATAGAAAGCAAGTATAGGAAAAAGCAGGAATTGTCAGAGTGGAAGGAAACTGTGTTACTTTGTGCAGCAGTGGTGTAAAAATTGGTGTAGTGATCTGAATTTTTACCTTTATGAAAAATGAGAACAAAGCTTGAAACAGATGGAAGGAAACCATTGTATTTTTGTAAAAAAGGAAAAGCCATGTGATTTTCATCCAGCAGCAGAAGTAAACACATTAAGAAAACAAGCTACTTTACCGTACTGGCTGCAGTTGTTTTACATCAATGTGTCCAGATTTTCTCTGGATCATATCATAATGTGTCAAGAGTGATAACAGTTTCTTACAAGCATAATGCTTTGTCCATTCCATCTTCTCAGAAGCAAATATCTGTTAGTATAAAAAAAAAAACCAAACAAACCCCACTCACCAAACTTTAAAACTTCCTTATTGTGGAAGACCTCATGCTTAAATAGCTACGTAGTAGGGATGTGGGACAAAATACTTTAAATATCTAGAACACTTTTATATACATTAATGTATTGCTCAGTCTCACTGCCCAGGGAGGGAAGAGTTACCCATAACAGGGCAGATTCATCAGCTGTCAATAAAAAGCCAAGGGAACAGTTGTATAGTAGTGGCAGGAGCAGGGATAAGATAGTTGCTAAACACCTTGTCAGATTCAGATCAGCTCTGCCAGGAGCTGTGAAAATGATGGATTTTGCATCTGTGATAGACGAATGAACACAGATTTTCTTTAAAGCTACATAGCTTACCAGTGGTCTGTTACACTGTACATAACTCTCCCACTGCCATCAACCCCAGAGAATGAAACATTGTAAAAGATGTACAAAAATCAAATTTAAAAAACAGTGCTAACATGCATATATTAACACTCTCCCTCAACTCCCCGCAGCCCAGAAAAGAAGGATATTTATCCTTTCTTCTATGGACAGAGGAATAAACTACACCACTTTTGAGTTTTGTGCACTTTGAATTCAAGGGTCTCTGAACTCGAAAGCTGGCAGTATTGCACTAAATACAAGCCTGCTGCTATCTGTTCTTGGGAAAATGCGCAACATTCAGAATAAAAGCTACTTTTGCTTCTTATACACAGAAGCTGCCTATCTCAATATCAAAAATATCTTTCAAAAGTAAGAATAACATTAAAATAAAAGGTCCACTATCATGACTTACTGTCATAGCCGATTACCATATACACACTGCGTCAGCATGACAATGAAATAAGCATGAGTAAAATCAAGAGTTGTGTCTGTTAATATCTTCATGAAAGATGGATGAAAACAAAAAAGATAACATTTCTGAAGCATGTATTATGCCATTTACTGATACAGTACTTTATAGAACTCTACAATGCAATCTAGTAATACTGAACTGTGAAAAAAAAAAAACAACCAAAGGCAAATGACCTTTCTTCCAAGTTCTTTCTTCCATATTTCTACATGCCTATTTACATCAACTCACTTTGTTCAAAGTATTCAATTTTAGGCTTTCAAAAAAAAGGAGGTATATTAAGAAGCTGTAACAAGATTAACTCACTTCCACTAAAAATACCAATGAAGATCAAAGTTATCAGAGATGCCTTCCTTATTAAACAACAAGAACTACAAAGCTGAATATCCAGTATTTTGTTATATACCTGAAAAGACAATAAATTTGGCCTTGAACATTCCTTTACATTGATCAATTTATTCTTGTTCACAAGAAATTCTTGGATAACCTTAAGATAAAACAAAAAAGAGGCAGTTTATGAGAGGGCAGAAAACTGAAAATTCAACTAATTGGTTAAAAAATTAATCTTTAAATAGGCTGTTTGTTACCTCAGAGAATGGAAAGCCCTCGCAACTGTTAGCTTTTCTGCAGGTAAAACAAACACGTTAGAAACAGAATACAAACAGAAAAATACAGAATTCAAATGCTCACCCTGCACATGAACACAGGAAAAAGCAGTTTAAGATATTCCTACTTTCTGATATTGTCCTCCACTGCACTTGCTTGTTTCACTCGCTCTAACTGATGCCATTCACAAGGGCAGCAGGATTTGGAATCATTTGGTTTGCAGGATCTAGTGCTTTCACAGAATTTACATCCAGTGTACCCATGTTCCTTGTAAGATCCTACAGAAGCAGATGCACAAAGCACAAGGAGAAAAGACGTTTCCAAAGTCTCCAAATATACAAGTCTAACAGTACAGATACAAAGCTCAGGACACATATTAATCTGACATGAACAGTAGCTGTAAGCAGATCTGAGTGCATCAGCTGCATTTATGTAAGTACAGTGGAAAGTGACATACACAAGCAAGATTCCATTTTTTTGGAAGACTTTTTCTCCCAACAATTTCAGACTTTGTGATGAAAAGTTTATTTCCTAAAAACTATAAAATTAGTCCATGACAACCTGGCAAATCTACAGAAGTAATACACCTGAAACAAGCTTTTCCTTCTTCAGCTGATCGGTTTGAACAAGTTTACTGATCAGAGATGCTACCAAAAGGAGGTTCCTTAATATTAATTATTTTTAAGGAGACACTGCAGCAAAGCCCAGCAATGCTAACATGCTCGTGATGCAAGACCAATTTAGGCAAATACAGAAATAGTTGCTCGTCAATACAGCCTACTTTCTTTACTGACAGAGATATAAAGGTACATTCCATCTGCTGTGAACTAGTTTCACATTTGAAGAAAGGCAGTCCACAGTCTCAAAAATATTTATATTCAGATATATGTACACAATACTGAAAATGTGAAGACAGCCCAGAAACTCAATGACAAAAAAAGCAACTTTAAATGCTAGTCATAAAACCTGCCAAAACCTAACCAAAAGAAACACCAAACCCACCTCACATGCCCCAAGAGTAAACAATTAGGCTAAAAACAAAATTCAGTGCTTTTTACACTGACCTGGATGATGGCACATGGAACAGTGAATGACCCTTTTAATAACCAAAGGTTTTTCATCCTGAAATTGTTCTTTCCATTGCTCAAACCTAAAAGGGATTAAGAAATATTTTAAACTTTCATACTTAAAATAAACCATTGAAAAACAAGCCCTTTTATACTTCACAGAATTACAGAATGTTAGGGGTTGGCAGGGACCTCAAAAGATCATCTAGTCCAACCCCCATGCTAGAGCAGGATCACTTAGATTAGGTCACACAGGAACATGTCCAGCTGGGTTTTGAATGTCACCAGAGAAGGAGACTCCAAAACCTCCCTGGGCAGCCTGTTCCAGTGTCTGTCACCCTCACCACGAAAAAGTTTCTCCTTATGTTTACATGGAACCTCCCATGTTCCAGCTTGCACCTGTTTCCCCTTGTCCTACCACTGGACATCAATAAGAAGAGCCTGGCTCCAAACTTCTGACACTCACCTTTTACATATTTATAAACATTAATGAGGCCACCCCTCTTCAGTGGGGTAACTTCTCAGACATCTACCAGAGCAAAAGTATTCCAATTTATGAGATAGATTTTTAGCAGTACATTATCTGATTGTCGGATTTGTAGTATTGACACATGCATTATGATAACAAACAGAGAAAGCATTTGGTATCTCATGCCTGATCCACAATCCAATTAAAAATAGCAAAACTCATCAGTCCCTATGACTTGCTTTTCAATAAATCAACATATATCTGCTAGGTCAAGAGCTAGGAGACAGCTAATGTTTAAAACAAATAAGGGACTTGCCTAACAAAACACATAATTCATTTAGCAAACAAAATAAGGAACATTGTAATCTCTTCCTCCCTCCCCCCAAATTAAAGCATTACAGATGCTGTCTTGGAGCTGAAGTACATACTAGCAAGTCACTGAATAACATCAAAGTACTTCAGCATACAACATAAATTTCCGTTTTACCTCTGCAATAAGTTTTGACCTTGAAGAGTCTCTATTAACTTTAAAGCTTGTTCCTTCCCAACTCCTGGAACACCCTATAAAGACAAAAAAATGGAACATTATTAAATGACAAACAAAGTATTCATCTTTTCATAAAAAAATGCCTTCATTACATTCTGTAGAGAAATTACAAAAATTATCCCAGATTTTGAGAATAGACTGAAAAAATAAGTTTTGACCAAGTTCTAAAGTCAGATAAGGTGTGACAAAATTACAGATGTACTACCAGTGTATTATACAAGCTGCATAAAATGTTTTTATGCTCAACAGCTCAGATAAAACAAGGTAGAGAAAGAAGGTAGTAGAAAATAATAGCTGAAGAGGCGTTTGTTTGCTCCTCTTCTTGATACCTGCAACAGGGCAACAGTATACTAGCAACATTCCTGCCAGCTAACTGCCAGGGAGCTGAAGTTTCAAAGATAGAAGAGATAAATAGGACAAGGAGTAATGGTTTATAACTAAAAGAGGGTAGATTCAAATTAGATATAAGAAGAAATTGTTTATTATGAAAGTGGAGAAGTGGTGGAACAGGTTGCCCAGAGAGGTGGTAGATGCCCCATCCCTGGAAACATTCAAGGCCAGGTTGGATGGGGTTCTGAGTAGCCTGCTCTAGTTGAAGATTTCCCTGCTCACTGCAGTGAGGTTGGACTAGATGACCTTTAAAGGTCCTTTCCAACCCAAACTATTCTATGATTCTGTGATTGAAAATGTGATTTATTTTAATCAAATTCTGTGATTTAAAATGCGTGTACTTCTTTTTCAATTTCTCTTTTTATCCTTACATTATTTTGCCAAGAATCAGTACAGTTGAAAATAAAGATTGAATTGAGTGTGCTTTCTACAGCATTATTACAAATAAATCTATAGCTTATTTTATTCAGCTGTAATGTCTGAACTAAATATATGCAACCATCTGAAATAAACGTACATTCACAAGCAATTGGAAATTCTCACTGGACTGCAGCCAGACCCTCAGAGTCAGATACTCAGCTTCTGCGAGGAAAGCACTGTGTTGATAGATACTCAAAGAAGCAAGTGCAATTATACAGCGGTATTCTCATTTATCTGTTCAGCCAACCCCCATTCCCAATGCACTCCTGTAATTCAGCCTTCCTTGGAAATTTCTATCTTTATCCACTTTGCTGGGCTGCAGTACTTCAAAAGACCCCACTGACATTACATAACCTTAGGACTAGGCAAGAACTTGCCATTCCAGGAGCTGCTAGTGCCATTACAATAACCCCTGATTAGACACTATTTGTTCTTACTCCCTTTTTCCTTAAACTCCTAAACTGTTACTTTGTAAATAATAATACCTAACTATTGAAAGTTAAAAATTGCTGTAAGAGAAGCAAGCCTTTCAGGAAGAAAAAAACAAAAAACAAAAAAACAAACAAACAAACAAATATATGCTCTTGCAGCAGTATGAGTTGTTGAAAAGGTCAATTTTATCAAACTGGAGCACAATGATTTAAGAATAACTAGATAACCACTGCAAGCCTGAATGGGAGCAACCATTGCCTTAAGTCACTGTATGATGAAGTCACTGACCCATTTCCTTTCCATTTCAAACAGCCATTACTACAGCTTCTGTTGAAAGTCTCAAAGAAAAAAAAATAAAATAAAATCAAGAGCTTAAAGGAAAAACCAACCAAACAAACTGTAACAAAAAGAAGAAAAAAAAGTATAGTAGTAATGAGTGAGATCCCTCTCACTTCATTCATTAGACAAACTTTCAAATAGGTGCCTTCTTGATAAATCATATATTTAGAAATGATAGAACTAAAAGGGAATACATCCAAACTGCATCCAGAACAGGTCAAAACCAAAACTACTTAGTCTTCCAAACAGCATAGGCAAAGATAATTTTCTCATTTTTCATAGCTACTCTGCAAGGGATGTACTTATAAACCAGTGGTTACAAAGCACCCTCACAAAACAGTTGAGTTCTCATACCTTTGCTCAATGTAATCAACACCTAAACTTTGTCTTCACCTCCACTATAGAAATGGTCTGGAATAATACATAATAGTTTTAGAAAGATTAATGTTCATGAACCATTTTGATTATCTCTATGCCTTCAAAAATAAAATTTACAGTGACTTACTAAGCATCTTCAACTAGATCTCCGTAATCGTGCATTGCATACAGTTTTCTCTGCATGCATATGCCTCCCTGGATATAGCTTATTGTTTTTTAAGACAATGTGAGTACCTAATCAAAAATAATTATATTGTCTACCTTTGGAAGGTAATCACAACCCAGAAGAACAGCAAGACCAATCAAAGACTCTCTGTCACAACCAAGCTTCTCCTTAATAGAGGACATTGTGTAACAGTCAAGATGTGGATCCTGCAAGAGAAATGTATCACATGCTATTTCTGTAACATAAAGAAACTGCCCTGAGTCCTATTCATGTTCAACTGAAAACAAATAAAACAAACCTGCAAGATGCAAGTGTGTCATCACTTATTAGACCCAGAAGGCTGACCAATCCTGTATGCCCTAATGGTCAATTTGTAAGAAATCGGTACCTCACTCAAATTCTCCGATGTAGAGGAAGACAGGGGAAAAAAATGTTTGCTACTTAGCTTTATATTACACCTCACAGGACACTACAAACACAGACAGTAATATCACAAGTGTTCTTCAGTAGTTTTGCTCTCACAACCAGTACATAGATCACCAGTTAATCAAACAAAATGTTCCTGTCTTAAATGTACTATTTTAAACAACTCCAACTACTAGAGGATATGATAATATTTGTTTCAAGTCCCTTCCATCTATTTACATTCTGGAGAAGATGCTAAAGAGAGGGTGAGAGTGGGATGTAGCATACTACCTTAGCATTCATGGCAAAGTTCCTATAAACTGTTTGAGCTCCATATAAGAAGACATCTCCATCATTGGTAATGCAGCCATCAACAAGTCCTTTTGCATTTAGGTAGGCACACATTGCCTCTGCTTCCCCGGCTGCTTGAACCCAAGGGACACCTAAACACTCCAGCAGTTCGAGACACTGAAAGATGGAATCCAAAAGGAAAGAGAGCTTGAATGCTGAACTGTATCTACTTATTAGCATGCTTTTTTTTCAGACATAAATGTATGCATAAATTGGTACTGCTTCACTGCCCATAGAAATCTACATCAATACAAGCACTACTTTAGGAGAAATAGAGTTTAAGTTAAGTGTCCAACTACGATCAAAGTATAAGTATGCACTTGAACCCAGCATAGTTAATGGTTACTACTTCACAACATATCTTTATACATTATTTAGGACGTTTTCAAATAAGATAAAAGGAGTATTTGTCTTTGTGAAGCAATGTTGTTTACTGAAGAACTAATATTGGGCTAACACAGACATCTTTCAACATACACTTGACTCCACAATAAGTATTTAAGAATAAAATATGAATTAGAATCATGGAATGGTAGGGGTTGGAGGGGACCTCTGCCATTCATCAAGTCCAACCGCCCTGCCAGAGCAGGAATTGATACATTCAATCTCCTGAAGCCATCAGCATCTATAAGTTCTAACTCACAAAATTTTGAATAGACAAAATATGGTTAAAAATCTGCAACAATGAAGAAAATTACTGACTAGGAGGCCTTTGTAACCAGAGTTATCTTGACCATCTATATCAAGATGACTATCCAATCTTCCTTATAGTTTTATTGAGTAGGTTTTTATCTAAGAGGATACACTTGTTATTCAGCTACTTTACCAAATCACAGATCTAGGTTACAACAGCTCTGTTATCTCTTTGAGGACACACTAGCTTAGCTTGCATAGGTACACAACACATTCCTGTCTTCACATATACCCCAATCAAGGAAAAAACAAAAAAGTGTCAATAGTAACACTACAAAAAAAACCTCAGACAAAAAACAATCAAACAAACAAATTACATTTTTGTAATAAACACAACTGGCTCACTACAGCATCACATGCAAAGGAATGTATCAAATAAGGAAAGTTTTGTAACTGACATTGTTCACCTTCTACATCAGCTAGCAAGTGCTGTAAGGCCTAATTTCTAAGGCAGGTGTTTCCTCAAAACACTGTTGAAATTTATTGCATGAAAAGCATGAATTTTTCCTAGTTCTTGTAATTAAATTAAAATTTCTTCCTATCACATTAAAAATACTGAAACACAGCACTCAGTTACTCACCTCTTTTAAAAAGGCTTTAATTAAAGATCTCCCTGTTCTTACAGCTCCAACTTTCTTTGAAGGTCCGTAGCGCATCTCATTCCTTTTGCTCATGGTGTCTGCTTTCAGCTTGGGGGCCTCTCCCTCCATGACAAACACTAGTTTAATTCCCATTGATGTGAAGAAAGAGAACCGAAAAAATAGGTTCCTGCAATAAAGCAAGGTGTTCCGTAAGGTGAAGAATTAGTGAAGCCTGATTTCTTCAGACATTTTCCTTATACCCCTCAGCCTACCCTAAGAACAATCTCACCTCTCTTACCACCTTCTGTTATTATCTCACCCCTCCAGCTAACAAACCTTTTATCTACACCCCTTTGGTTGTTTCACTATGAACTTGTAACAGCTTTACAAAATTCCTAAGAAAATACCACTTAAGGACAAGAAAGATCTTTTTTAGGTGTAAAGATGTAAGCAAACTTAAAAGGCTTAATGAAAAATCCCAAAACATTCACTATCTACAGTTTGCTTCCAAACACATACCCACATTGATTCATTCACATCAAAATTTAATCCCAGCTATCAGTACAGGTACATTAGTTCCTAAAGTGACAGACTGCTGTGATATTAGACCAACTCACAGATACCATTACCATGCCAATTTATTTCATATGCAAACAAGCATCACTGATAGGTGGAATTTTGCAAGGGAGCAATAATAACTAAATTTGGTCTGTACCATTAAAATTGAAAGCAGTAATAACAGACTGCATATGTTTCTTCCAGTAATTCCAGAACTGATCTTTAAAAACGAGTAGACCAAACATTTCTATTTCTTTGACTGATGTGGAAAGACCATTACTCTAAATTTAATTTTGTATATTTGTTATTGGTAAAAAAAGGATAAGCTGATCTTTTGAGGCTAGTTCTATTTCACACATGATATAAAAATCAATCACTTACAATAAGCTTCTCTAAAATACTTAGCAAAACAGTTTAATTTCCAACTGACTGAAAATACTTCTTTTTTTGGTAGAAATTCCTTTGTCTTGCTTTGGAAAGATTGCATAAGGTATCTGGACTGATGTTTCCATTCCACTGCACATGGGACATCCTATCAATGGGAAGTAATGATTTGGTCATGCTTCAAGTTTTACAGTTAATTATCCATTTGGGGTCACTAGCATAACTTCAAGAAATTATTCTCATGAGATGGTGTCATATCAAATATTCAACAGAAGCCATGGGAAAATCTAACAGCAGCTACTAACTCAGTATTCTTGAGCTGACCTATAACAAGTAATTTACGAAAATTTATATATTTTTTAATTTTTGTTGGCATAATTTTCAGAAAATGGTGCTTTGAATTTTCCAGTGCTGAAGGAATTGGCTGATGCAGTTGCAAAGCCACTGTCCGTAATATTTGAAAAGTCCTGGCAGTCAGATGAGGTCCCTGGTGACTGAAGAAAGGGAACATCACACTCATTTGTAAAAAGGGTAGAACGGAAGACCCTGGGAACTGCCAACCTGGCAGCCTGGCACCTGTGCCTGGGAAGATCATAGCATGTCTTCTAGCAGGATCTGTTCTAAGGCATATGGAGGACAGGATCAGGCTAAAGCACGCAAGACTTTCAGTATGCTCCAAACTGACAAGCATCCAAACTGCTTTGATAAACAGTTGAAATTCCTTCTGTCACACAGCCTCAGAAATACATAGGAATTAGCATACCGATTTGTATTCCTTTATAATCTGTATGTCAAACAGTGCTACACCACAGTGAGACAAACATGTTTCTGCTTGCATTCATTTCCTCCATATCTACAGTCGAGGTCTGAAGACAAGGTAGACCCAAGAACTTCTGTTTGCACCCATGCATTAAGTTGAATTCAACAAATATAACAGAGTCATGACCTCAAACCCTTGTAGCACAAATGGTAATAACAGAATGAAAGCAAAAAGTCATATGAATATCAGAAGTAGTCTTACATCTGGAATAAGTATGATACCTAAATTATATAATAATTTATATGGATACCGTACCTCAGATGCGGCTTGGTAACTACTCCAATCATCCTTTTAACAGTCTGTGCTTCACAAACCCATAGACTTAGATCAACAGCAAGTGTTTTCCCTTTGAGACTGCTCAAGTTGACAGGTTGTCTCACAGGCTCAAGGATTTGCCACAAGTTAGTTACTCCCATCGTTTGATCTTTTTTGCCGTCAGCATGAAGGTTTTAACTGTGAAGATCAAGGAAAATAAAACACTTTCAGAATATAAAGTGAAGCATAACATATTATGAACATGAGGTTCAGAAAATAAATAATTTAGTCATTATCAGTTTTACTTGTATGGGCCAGGTTCCTTTCAATGAAGCCTTTTAAGGGTGTATTTACATCAGTTCACAGATGGTTTATTATTAAATACCTTCCTTAGACTGTATATTTTTATTGCTAATAGCCTGAACATAGATAAAAATAAACTCAGAGATGTCTTTTTTGATGCTGTCATTTTGTTCTAGGCAGTCTGCATCAATACAACTTTTTTATTTAAAAAAGTGTTTGTTTCTAAATTTTATTACAGACTATCATACGGTACATAATTAACAGGAAAGGCAAATAAACTACAAACACAACATTCTGTAAGATTACAAATAATAGGGTAAACAATAAGTATAAAAAATTAAAAACTAAGATATACATTAGAAGAGAATGATGTATTGCTATTTAAGAACAGAAGTTTTTCTTATTCCCATTCAATATATACCTAAGGTTGAGTTATGAAAGCCTGTGTGACCAACCAGTCTTTGCTTTTTATTCTGTAGAATATTTAAAAGTACTACTTTTAATAGGACTGATCAATCTACTCAGATTTTATTAAGGAGATTTGTTCATCCCAAACCTCCAATCTGCTTAGAGAGATGATAACTTCCAAAGGAAGACTGAACATAATTGTTTTCATATACTTAGCAATCACTGAAGGCAAGATGCTATTATAAGATTACCGAAGGAAAATATAGACTAAAAAAAACCCATACAAAACCTTCTCAATTTCTTACTAGGCCAGTATGTGCTATAACCATTTGGCTTTTATATTTTAGAAAACATGTTTTAAGACTATATTCCACTCTATGAAAGTTATGAAGGTTGGTGGTGTTTTGTTGTTTTTTTTTTGTATTTTTATTTTTTATTTTTGGTGGGTTTTTGTNTTTTTTGGGGTGTTTTTGTGTGCGTGTGTGTGTGTGTTGTTTGGGTTTTTTTTTGGGGGGGGTGGTTGGTTATTTTTATTATATTTTTTTTTACAGTCAGAAAAGTTAGCCAATTAGTTACAATAACTACAGACTACATTTAACACTGAAGTTAAATTTATACAGAGGTACTTCACACACTGCCAAGATAACCTGAAAAGATTACCAAGAACATGCTTCTGGCCTAGAGGCTTTTAAAAAAAACAAAAAACAAGAATCACAACAACAACAAAAATAGAGCATAAGGAACAAAGAAGAAAGAAAAAAGAAAGCCCACGACACGTTTTTGACAACTCTCCCACTCCCTACCGCTACTCCTGCGATACCCCACAGCTTCTGCCAATAAACTCGAGCGCTTGTATGAAGCACTGCAGTGGCTTCCAAACAAACCGATTCCTCCTTCATTCAGCTCCTAAGAGGTTTTGTCCCCAGATAAAAGAAAGAAACAAACAAAACACAACAAACCAAACCAACCAAAAACAACACCCCAAACCAAAATAAACACACAAAACAACCCCACACCCCCCAAAAGTAAGTTGCCTTTAATTGAAATAACAAGACGCACAGACGTCTTGAACACAAACATCTAAATTTCCCGCCTCGATGCGAACTAGAGGTAAGAACGCACTACACAAGCAGAAAGACGTTTCCCTGATGCACCGTGAGACAAGCAGCCTTCCCTTCGGAAGACTCTCCATGCTCACTCTGAGCCTAACCCTTCGAGCCCAGACTGGGAGCAGAGGGCTGTTCTCCCGCAACGCCGCCGCCTTCCCGCCAGCATCGGGCGCCTACGGAGCCTTGAGAGCCCCAACGCCTCCTCAGCGAAGGCGGTTCAACCTCCCGAAGAGACATCAACAGAAACTGACATCCCGGTTTGAGCACCAAGAGGCACAGGCAGACCCAGGCAGATCTAGCCACTAACTCCCGAT
>VWZY01009096.1:555385-577276 GCA_013399075.1 Chloroceryle aenea
CATCCGCGTGGCCCGAGCAGTCCCGGGCCGGGAGCCCCCCGCCGCGCCCGTCCGGCCTGTGGCGAAGTGGCCTTCCCAGGTGGTTTGGTGGGGCACGTTGTCAGTCGGAGTTGGCTTTTGTTACTCGCTCCCCAGGGTGCCCGGTGTGAGGGCTCCCCGCACTGTGCCGGCAGCCGCCGTTGCGAAAACAAGGGGGAAGCGGGGAGTGGCTGCCTCCTGGGCTTTCCAGCCGCAAAGGCACCGGTGTCCCTTCTCTGGGAGGTGCATGAATTCTTCCAGGAGGTCTGGAGAAATTGTTGGGCCAAGCAACACGTAACCTTGGGGTTGGAGGCCTGAGTGTCGGGGTGTGTGCGTGTATTTCTGCTCCCTCTGTCCCTCCCTTACAGCGGAGGTGGGGCTGACTTCTGTGCCGCTGTTTATGAGACCGCGCTTTTCCAATGTCTAAAGGGGATGGTAGAGGCTTTCTGTGTATTTGCTGTGAATATGTTTGAAGACGAGTCGTGAATGTCAGAGTGGTGTAGTCTAACATGGGCCCATCTGGCTTGGATAGCCCCTAAAAATACACAGCACTGCACTGCAGGGTGTGAAGCTGGGCTTCTGGCATCAACCCTCTGAAACATGTGCCTTTTAAGTGCAACATACAGTGAATGCTCCCTTCTTTCATTATTATAAACTGCTAGAGTTAATTTGGAATTTATTTATCACTATTTTTGTGTCTGTTCAAACGAATGTTCTGTGCTATACATCAGCAGAAGATCATGTCTTTTTTTTCCCCTTCTCCCATCCTGTTCTTCTTCCCATACCTTCCCATGCATCCTGCTGTAGGTCTGGTCTGATGCCTTCACCTCTGTTTTGCTAAGAGGACAAAAGGCAGTCTGGGTGCAGAGTGGTTAGAGTGGAAGTTTAGAGTGGCAACTGCTTCCTACCTTACCCAGACACCAGGCCAGTCTGAGGCTGCTAGAAAGAGAGTGGTTTTGGTGGCAGTAGGTTGGTTTGTGTCTGCCCTGGATGAGACCAACTGTGACCAGCCAGATAGGGAAAGGGAGAACACTTGTAGAACTGAATTGCAGTGGAAAGAGTTGGTGTTGGCTAACTCGGAACATTAAGTGTGGATCAGTGCATGTTGCATCCAGTAGATGCAGCTTCTGGGGTTTTTTTTAGGTTTTAATGATAACAGGATCACAGAATCCCAAAATTGTCAGAGTTGGAAGTGACCTTTAGAGATCAGCTAGTTCAACTCCCCTAGAGCTGCACATTACACAGGGTCGCACCCACGCAGGTTTCGAAAGTCTCCACAGAAGGAGACTCCACAACCTCCCTGGGTAGCCTGTTCCAGTGCTCTGTCACCCTCACAGTGAAGAAGTTTTTACTGATGTTTATGTGAAACTTACTGTGTTCTAATTTGTGCCTGTTGCCCCTTGTCCTGTCACAGGGCATTAATGAAAAGAGTCCAGCTCCACCCTCTTTACACCCACCCTTTAGCTAATTACAGATTTTAATAAGGTCTCCTTTCAGTCCTAGGCTAAATACTCTCACCTCTCTGACCCTTCCCTTGTAAGAGAGATGCTGCAGTCCCTCAGGCACCTTTGTTGCCCTCTGCTGGACTCTCTCTGGTAGTTCCCTGTCTCTCTCAAACTGGGGAGCCCCAAAATGGGCACTGTACTCCAGATGTGGCCTCACCGGGCAGAATGGAGGATGAGGATGACCTCCTCTGACCTAGTGGCCATGCTTTTCTTAATGCACTCCAGGATACCATTGGCCTTCTTGGCAACAAACAGGGTAAATACTTTACTGTAACATGTAATAGTCTTAATAGTTCCATACAGCATATCTGGGGACTGCATTTCTCTTTTGTGCTCTTATTACACGCATAAGAAATTTGTAACGATACTGTGATATTTTTATAATTAGATCTATCTTGCCTTTATTTTTCCCCAATCTATAGCTCTGGTTTTTATTCTTAACTATATGCTCTTACACTCCATAATAGTAAACTTCATATTCTCATATTAAATCAGTACTTCTGTTTTATGTTTCTGAATAACAGTCAGGTTCTTCCTTGAATTATTTGGTGAATTATAACTACGAAAAGTAGTTTTAGTCCTCAGTGCAGGTCATGGTCTTTTGCTGCCCATCAGAAACAATTTTCAAGTCTTAAAACTCTCTCAGTAAAAGGAGTAAAAGTCTGATCTTTACTTGGTCACATAGATTGGTTATGTCTGGAAATATTTTAGTGGCAACTTCAGCCTGATAGTGATCAGAGTCCAGAAGCAAAAGTTTGAGAAGACATTTCTCCTATGCATTTTGTTGCCACCTTAGTGACTGATTTCAGGTCTATTACTTGCTGTTTCATTTTTGAAAATGGACAGAAAAAGAGACTCTGCCTCTCAAGATTGTCATGAAGTTAATGTTTGCAAGTACCATGAGACTTGCTGTAAAAAGAGGCTATTGATAAAAAAATGAGTTGAAGAGTAAGAAGGTTCAGAGTTTGTAAGAAAAAATGGAGCAACTTCAGTGGCTGAGTTTGTGAGTTTAAATTGAATATACCAGATTGATCCCTTTCATCAGGCAGCAGCATAATAAACTCTGTCCTCAAGTTTCCCTGTTGCTCCTCCTTTTCACCTGCGTTGCAGTCTATTGTGCCCATCGGGTTCACTGGAATGACTGCTGGCATTACATGCCATTTAATGTCTGTGAGTGAAATAGAAGAGGAGCTTGAAATTATCCAGCAGCATTCTCAGTGGCAACCTCAGCTAGGCTTCCTAAAGAGTTAGCCTTTGGCTATGCCCCTCTCTCATAATTAGATGTTTAATTAAAGGGTTTTTTAAGTCAGGCAACTCGGCTTGGCAGGGTTTGTTGAACAGTTGACTCAGACCAGACACTTCTCTTGATTGCAGCCCAAGGATGTGGTTGGCCTTCTGGGCTGTGAGTGCACATTGCTGGCTCACATCAGTACCTCCAAGTCCTCCGCAGGGCTGCTCCCAATCCCATTATCTCTCATCCTGTACTGGTACCAAGGATTGTCCCGACTCAGGTGCAGGATCTTGCACTTGTCCTTGTTAAACTTCATGAAGTTCATAGAGTCCCACTTCTCAAGCTTGTCTAAGTTCCTTTGGTTGGCGTCTCATTCCTTTGTCATGTCAACCGCACCACTCCGCTTGGTGAAGCCAGCAGATTTGCTGAGGTTGTGTTCTGTCTCACTGCCTATGTCACTGATGAAGGTATTAAACAGTACTGGTCCCTGTATGAACCCCTGAGGACCACCACATCTGGACGTCACTGCTTACTGATACCGTTTGGATATGTCCATTCAATTCATCCATTCATACTTTTATGTCATCCACACGTTACTTTTCTAGGCATTTGTCAACCACATATAGTTAATACATTTTCTTTTTGCTTGTGCATCTTGAATCAAACCTGCAGTGCTGCTGCTGATCATGCCATGATAGTTAGGCATTTTTGCAACTTTATCTTTAATTCCATTACTAACTAAAAACAGTTCTAGCAAATATCCCAAAGTCTAATGTACCAAGGATAACAGAATCATGGTTGATTTTTAAATTTTTTTAATTCATTAGTAAAGAAGCTCAGCTTGATTAGAATAATGAAGTTGTGTTTCATTTGTTCTAATACAACTTCTTCATAGCAAGTGTAGGTTTAAATTCACTGAGAATTCAGTTCTGAAAAAGTACTTTTTGGAACTTGCTTGCTATGAACTTAGTATTTCTTTTACCAAAGTAAATAAACTGGTATGTCTGTGCTATCATCTGTAGGCATGTTTTAATCTAGAAGGCTGAAACCTATAGTCTTTCATTCATTCATTTTTTAGTATTGATGGGTAAGAGAAAAGAAGAAAGTATTTCAAAGCCTGGATCCCGTAAAAGGCAGAGACAAGATGAATCTGATGAATCTAATGAAGAAGAAAATTCACAGTCACCAGCTGATAATATCTCTTCACTGCCGGTAAGATGTTTAAAAAGTCATATAATAAAAAGTTGATATAAAGAAATTCTGTGCCTTTGGTTGCTGTTGAAATAAATGTCTTGCAGGTAGGCTACTGTAGCAACAATATAAAAGGAGCTGGAGGTAATACCTGTGATGTGAGGACCTCTGCATGAGTTCATTTCTGCCTTATTTCTTTTGGGTTGTGGACTTAAACATTTGATCATAATAAAATAACAGTGTTCTGGTTTTATAGAATGACTACTACTGAAGTTGTCAACCAAATAAGGGAAACAGGTTTTGTTCAATAGAAGTATGGTGTATTTGTTTTATGGTTGTAGCAGAGAAAACGTTTAGAAAGCAAATTATTTACTGAAAGAAGCACCAAATACTTCTTTATTTTGCATAGCGGACACTTTCAAATGACTGGAAAGAAAAATCTAGTGTTTGACATGTTTGTTTTGCTGAAAATAAATCTTGAAAGCAGGAAGACCATTTCTTTTCCTTGCTTTTCTGTATTAGTTGAATTCTAATTTGATGGAGGATTTAAAAAAAAAAAAATTCTGCGGTTGCAAATACCGTCTTGTGTATTTACACTGGACATGAGGAAGCATTTCTTTAATGAGAGTGAGGTCAAACACAGGGACAGGCTCCTGGAGAGGTGGCCAGTGCCCCAAGCCTGTCCATGTTTAAGAGGTATTTGGACAGTGCCTTTAGTAATAACACACTTTTAACTTTAGGTGAGCCCTCCACTGGTCAGGCAGTTGGACTAGATGATTGTTGGAGGTCCCTTCCAACTGAAATAGTCTAGTCTAATCTATAAGGCACTGTGGGTGATTTTTGGTACATTTGGTACAGCAGCTGTTCTGTGTCATTGCTTTATTTTTCCTGAGGGCTTTACCTTCTTATAAAACATTGCTCTTCTAAAGCACTGGCAATAAAACTGAAGTTTCCTGTCAAAAGAATACCTCACCAGCTGAGTAGTGTGCTGTCCCACTTTCAGTTTCACTCCCCCTGGCTGATAAAATTTTCCTTGTTCTAAGCTGTGCTAAGAGTTCTCACAAGTAGTATTACTCAAGTAACAAGTCTTTCTATGATGCTTTCTACTGCTGCTCTGACAACTGTGTGGAATTTATAATCTTAATCTTTAATATTAATTATAAATTAAGTTATAGGGAGAACTGAAAGTTACTGTGGGTCAGTGATCGGCTTTGGTAACTGTTTTTGTCTTACTGCATAACTACTCTGTAGCAAGCAAACTTTTCATAGTGTCATGAAACCCTTCCGATTTCCTTGTAGCTTGTAACCATTGGTGATATTTGGATTCTCTTTATATTTAAAAAAGATTATCTGTATCTCATGAAAATGTGTACATAACACCAGTTTTAAGTGTTAATTCTTTAGGCTGTAGGGGAAGTTGGGATAATTGAAAGTATCCAGCTGAACAACTTCATGTGCCATTCGATGTTGGGGCCTTTTCAATTTGGATCAAATCTCAATTTTGTTATTGGAAATAATGGAAGTAAGTACTGTATTATTACTTTGTCAAAGAAATCTTTTGTTTAATAACTCTGAAGATGTAATCTGTATTTGAAAATAAATTACTAGCCGTCTTTTAGGACTGGAGACAGATTCACTTTTGGACTTGGGAACCACACAAGTCTATCTCAGTAGTTCAGTGCTGGTGAAAAAGTTAGGTCTTCAAATTTAAGACTTACAAAAGTTGATGTGAATGTAAATCTTTTCATAGCTAAATCATCCACATATTTATATTTAAACTAAATGTGCTTGTATGTTCTTTATTAAATGCACGGTAATTGTCCAAGTATATGTCATCTATAAACTTTCATGGAAGTGATGCTTATTTATGCAAGTTCACTTCTTTGGGAGAGAGAAATTAAAAAATTAAACCTAAGTTTTGAAAGAAAGCTTAAAAACTCTCAGGTAGCTACATAAATGATGATGTGTGTTTGATTTCTTTTATTGTATACATGTTTTGTGTATGTCCTCTTATAAGGACACAGAGATTCTTTCCTCCTGAGATAGAACATCTTGCCACACGCAAATTACTGAAATAGAAGTATCTAAATACTAAATAGAATTACTAATTCCAACTAAAGAGTCTATTTACTAAATAGAAGTATCAGAACTTTGATTCAGCATGTTTGTTTGTTGGTTGTTTTGGTTGTCTTTTTTGTTTGTTTTGTTTTTTTTTAGTGAGAACTTTGGAAGTGGTAAATATTTTCCTAGAGTTACTGCTATTTTATATGTTTGCTCAATAAACATGTAATTTGGACTTAAAGTGCATGAATACATAAGCAGTCAAGCAAAAATCTGTAATATGGGTGAAGTGAATAAAAAGTTACAAAAGCTTCCTTTTAAAAAAGTCCAATGCTTCTATTACAGGTGGAAAAAGTTCTGTATTAACTGCTCTTATTGTCGGACTTGGTGGGAAAGCCACTGCAACTAATAGAGGTTCCTCATTAAAGATGTTTGTACGAGATGGAGAGACGTAAGTAAACTTTTTTAGTTTTGAGGTTAAATATGTTGCTTAGTGATTGTGATTCAGGTTAGCTGATGAGTTTTCTGTTCACCTTCATTTTCTCTATTGTTTTAGTGGATCTACCAGATTTGAATTAAAAGCATAGCACTGAAGAGACCTTATATAAATAAAAATCCACAAAACTAAAACCAAAAACCACATTAGAAATTTTACCAGTGATTTACTGGTCATGCACCATTATCTCTGAATTAGCAATACACTCTTGTGTATTGCCCAGGTCTTGTGTATCACTTATATAATGTAACTGAATATCTTAAGGAAGAATTTATTTCATTAGAAAAAACTCATAGGAAACTAGTTATCATTGATCTCTGAGCAGTGAGGTTAATTCTTTTTTTGTCTTTCTGGTGACATGAATGAATATACAATATGAAAACTTTGGCAAACAGGTGGATTATTAAACATGAATGAAGTGGATTCAAGTCTGCTGCAAGAGTGGGCATAACATGTGTAGGGGAATCAATAAAAGGTAGGAGGGGAGGTTTAAGAGCTTACATTTACATAAAGCTGTAACTTAGAGCCCCACACTTTTCAGTGATGCTGAGAAAAAATGTTGGCAGTACCCAGCTTACATGTAATAACTTAATGTTTCAGCATTCACTTGAGAACTAGAAAATGTGAATTCAGAACTGAAACCACATCTTTTCTCGGAGAATGCCCTGCTGTAGATAACTTTGGTTAGGGATGGCTGTAGAAGCTAAGCATCTGTTTTCTATGGAAGTGAGTTTGGGGACAGGAAAACAACCTTTGGTCTTTTTAAAGTAACTACATTCTGCAGCCTGAAGGTGGGGACACTCAGATGGGAAGGGAAGGCAGGGGAAATTGGTCACAGCGATTTGCTTTTGGCTCATAATTTCTCTGAAGCATAGAAGATGCAGATAAGTGTGTGTCAGTGTTTCTGGCTATGTGTCCCTGCTTATTTGGCTCAAACAACATAAATGTATCTTGTTCTGATTGGTACTGTGACTGATTTACAGTTATGTCCTGTACAAGACATAATAATTTTTGTGGAAAATTAGAATGTTCTGCCTCTTCTTTTGTTGTTTTTGTTTGTTTGTTTTATATTTGAAAGTAATTTTAGTTGTCTTTTTTATTATTTTTCAGTTCTGCAGATATTTCCATAACATTGCGAAACCAAGGCAGAGATGCATTTAAACCAGAAGTGTATGGTGGCTCCATTATTGTCAATCAGCACATTAATCTGGATGGAAGCAGAAGTTACAGACTGAAAAGCAAATCTGGTCGGTGGCAATTTGTTTTTCTCTCTGAAGCACCCAAAATGTTTTCATAGTTTTAAATGCCTCGATGTTAATACAGGATGATGTTTCACATTTCATTCATTGTTCAAAGATGATGTTTTCCATTTTTTGTATGTTTACCTTTGACATGCTAAAATAGTCTAAAGCAGTTGTGTCAGGTTCTGCATGACATGAGGTCATGCAGTATTTGTCTTTATGAAAATTTGCTTGTGTGATGAGGCAGAACATAAGTTTTAGTCTTTTTGACTTTTTTGTTGTATTTACTGCTGATTTACCTCAATTCTGTCACAGTGGGTTTATGAGGGCAGGAGAGTTTTTAATTAAAAGTCTTTCTGTACTAATGCAAATATATCAGAAAGATTAATAAACCCAGCCAACCTGTGTCTCATTTAGGACTAAATCTATGTTACAAAAATACGAATCTTATGTGTTACATTTACTAAGAACCATTAGACTGAAGAAAGGGCTTGGGCATTGTATGTCTATACTTTGGACCTATTGTTTAGTTTGTTTGTTTGTTTTTACCACTAGGGACTGTAATTTCTTCAAAGAAAGAGGAACTCCTAGGAATACTGGATCACTTTAATATACAGGTAATTGTTAGAGTTTTTAAATTCTGTGTAATTTAAGACATCAGCATGTGATGTTAATTCATGGCATCATAGAATAACAGGTTGGAAGGGACCTCAAGGATCATCTAGTCCAACCTTTTAAGATAAACTGTATCTGTATGTACACATAGATATCTATAGTTTTAATGAGACTAGCCTTATCTATGTTTGATACAATGGACAAGATAGTTTTGAATTCACCGCTGCAATTTATGATGTCAATAATCTACAACAAAATACTGCAGCATCTTCTGTTATGTCATAACAAGAGCCATAGGCTGACTGTTACTCCTGGATACAGAGCTTAAGATTATATCTCAAAGACAATTATTCTTTGACACGTGAAAAAATCTTTTAGAAATTTGGAAACTGTATTCTTCAAATAAAAAACAATGTTCCATTTTGTTAAACAAGAGGGGTTCATCTCTTCTGTGTTCTTTCAAGATCAAATGCAATGGCAGAAGAAAATTGATATTTATACCTTATACAATGTAGAATAAGATTCTGTCTCAGACAGCTAAGTGTTTGCTATCATCTTGAGTTGTAGCCTATTAATGAAAGTCAGCATATGGAGGTTTCTTTCATACCTTGAGCTTTTTTATCCTGCTCATTCATTATTTCAGTTTCTGCCATTGCAGAAATTGAAGTGTGGTTTTGATGCTTAAGTGATTAAGGAAGGATCAGATAGTGCACATGAAGCTTAAAATATGCAATATATTCAGCCTTTCAAATAATATAAACTTCTGTTAACATGCATTGATTTTACTTGGTGGAAACTTTAATAAGAATACATGGGGGCAATTCATTGCATTTAATGCAATACTTTGATCAATTAAGTAATGAGAAATTAAACTGCATTGAACAAAATTCCTAAAGCTGGTCTTGTTAAATAAGTGGAAAAGAACAGGCACTGTCTTTCTACAAGGCAGTTATTCTTTTGGAAACAGTTCCTTAGTTGACCTTGTTGTGGTTCTAATGTGGTTCTAATGTGTTTTGTTTGGAGATGGATTTGTAAATTTATTTGTTTGGGGGTGTTTGTGTTGTGGTTTTATGTGTGTGTTTGTTTTGTGTGTGTTTGTTTGCATTTTGGTGTTTGTTTTTTGGTTTGTTTTTTTTTTTTTCTCTGCTTCTCTCAGCTTCTTACTGAATTGCTGGGCATGGACCAGGGAGAAGGTTTATTCACTTTTGTGGGTATGCAGTTACATGAGAACTTCTTTAGTTAAAATGGAAAGTAATTTGTTTTTACAGGTAGATAATCCTGTGTCTGTTTTAACCCAAGAGATGAGTAAGCACTTCTTACAGTCTAAAAATGAAGGTGACAAGTACAAGGTAAGAAAAATAATTTAATATTTTGATTAGGCATTAAAATACTGATTTCAAATTTTTAGAAGTGGCATTTGGAGGAAAAAAAAAGAATTATTAATTTTAATGACTTGTGGGTTAATGCAGATAAGCACTACACAGCCACTTGCTCACTTCCCTTCTCTGCTGTCCCCTGGTTCGGATGGGGGAAGAGGAAAAGAAGGGTAAAAGCAAGAAAATTTCTGTGTTGAGATAAAAATTGACCAAAGGGATACTCACACCATATGACGTTATGCATATAAAGCTGGGGGACGAAGAAGGAAGGAGGGAGGTTTGGTGTGGTGTCTTTTGTCTTTCCAAGTACCCTTTGCGTGTGAGGGAGCCTGATTTTCCTGGATGTCTGAACTGCTTGCCAATGGCAAGTAGTGAATTAATTCATTGTCTTGCTTTGCTTGAGCATGTGGCTTTTGCTTTCCTCATTAAACTGTCTTTACATGTCTTTAACCTATGAGTTTTCTCACTTTTAACCTTCAGAGTCTCACCCCCATCCCTCCGAAGGGGAAGTGAGTGAGTGGCTGTGCTGGGCTTGGAATATCTCTTTTAGTTAGTTGATGTCATCTGCCTGGTTGCATCCCCTCTCAACCTGTTGCACACCTCACCAGTCTTTCCATGGGGAGGGCAGAGTGAGATACAGAGGAGTCTTTGATGCTATATGAACACTGTTCAGTGACAACTAAAACAGTGTGTTATCAGCATTGTTTTGGACACACATCTAAAACACAGCATGTAATAGTTGCTATGAAGAAACTTAACTCCATCCCAGCCAGGCCCAGGACACTATCTGATTGTAGCAGTCAACCACCTGGAAAAAAAAAAAAAGTTTTTTCTCTAAAGACATTGTTAAATTTTAAAGAACTATAGGACACCAGTGAGTTAGTTTATTACTCATAAACACCCCACCAGCTATTTTACGTTGGGTATCATTCATCAGATTGGGATGAGTAGTCTTTCTATAGTAATTATTTAAAGTTCATTTAGATAAACTTCTAAATCTGACATCTGCATCTTTTTAGTTTTTTATGAAGGCAACTCAACTGGAACAAATGAAAGAAGATTATACATCTATTATGAAAGCTAAAAAAAATACACGTACTCAGATAGAACAAGGAGTAGAGGTATGTACCAGTTTAAGTAACTATTAGTACAGATCTGACCACTGAAATAGATGTAGGAGTTAAACGACGTAGTTTTGATTTCATTAGGTCTCAGTGATATTAAATTTGAAAAAAAAAAAAAGCATGGAAAGATTGATATGCTTATGATTGAAACTTTTTTTTTTTATTCCTTCTAAGCGTCTTCAAGAACTTAAGCAACTTTATTGTGAAAAAAAGGAACGCTACAAAAGCATTTGGTTCGTGAATGACATGCGGAATCGGCTTGAAGATTTGAAACATAAAATGGCATGGGCAGTGGTAAATGTCTTGTTAAAATATGTTTGCTCATATGAAACATACTTACAATTATTCCCAATCTGCTGTGGACATTCTGATATATGCTAATATATGCTTTTATTTAGGTAGGTGAGATGGAAAAAGAAATACAGCCAATCAAAGAAGGCATCCAAGCTGAAGAAGAAAATGCAGAGAAGTTTGTTCAGAAGCTAGAAGAATGCCAGGTAAGGTACATGTATGGTTTCAACCATATGTCTCTCTAGTTTTGGCTCCCTGACTCAAGAATAAGAGTAATAATTTAAACTTTGATAGTCTTATAACTTGTAAGCTACTGAAACTCACCATCTTAGTTTTCCACAAGCAGCTAAGAACATTCCCATTTATAAACATTTATAGCTACCTAAAACTTAACAGTAACATTTACATTCATATTTCAGTGGATAATAATATTAGGACATTTTCCCTGTTCTTTAGTAGGAGTATGCGTGTGTGGTTTTCATGCTGATACTTTTGTTTCAGGTAAAGTTTTTATTATTTTGGCTGGGAATTTGAGCTGACTAGCATTTCGTATGCCAGTGAGCAGTAATTTCAATCGTTTTATAGTTGAGAGTACTTGATGCCTATTTCTGCAACATTGGAGCATCATTCAGAGATCTGTCATGTATGTTTCCCTGGGTATCATTGCCTGTAGAAAAGATTAGTGTCTGATTTCAGGACACATCTGAAAATTCAATAGACTCTTTGGGTGGTGCTTAAGACTTCTGTAGGTAGCAAGAATCATTTTACCAAACATTCAGATTCACATACAAAATGTGTCTTTTGCAGAAAAACACTAGGCATTGTTATTTTGAACTTTTCAGAATCGTAAAACTCCTTTTCCAAACTTCTTGACTTGGCACTCGATTTTTTTTTTTTAAAGTATATGTTTGTTTTGCAACTGAGATGTTTTTAGTTTATGTCTGAACATGTCTGTGTAGTGTTGAAGGAACATTTTCCAGATACTGGTTTCACTTCTTTCCATAATGGTACTTGGCCTTCTTGTATTAAGAGTCCTGTGGTTGAGTAAACCATGTGTTAGAAAAGAGGGTTGCTGTTTACTTTACAGTTTGGTAGTCTGCTGGTTTCCTGAGTATGTTTCTTTGTTCATTTTCATCTTACCATATCTGTAGTGGCAATGACTTGATTTATTTATTTTAACAAAAAAATAAATAGGCAAATGAGACAAGTCAGATGGATTGTTCTGAGAGATACTTCTTCTGTAGCATTTAGAGGTTTTGGAGAAAATTATGCTTCATTACTACTTGTGTATCATTCTCTTTTTGCACCAAAGGTAAAAGTGAATGAAGCAGAGGATAAGTACAAAGCAATACAAGAGAAGTTAATAGCAGTAAGTGAAGAAGCACAAGCCCTGCATCCTCAGTATATTTCTTTGAAGGCTGATGTTCAGGCAGGAAGAAAAGCAGTCAGTGAAACTGAGGTAGGCAAAAAGGACGTTCAAAGTTTATACAGATGTAAAGAATTAATCTTGTCCATGCTGTACCCATATGTACTTTCCCATCTGTGTCTAGGTTTTCTGAATCCATAGTGCAGTTTCCTGTCTGACTGGCAAGTAGTGTCTATTCGGAGGCCATGGGGTTTACATCTTTACACAGGTGTTAAGGAGTGTTAAGCTTAGGTCAAAATAAATATCATTCAAGTTAACTGTGTTATTCTTTCTTTTTCACATTCTTGAAATTCAAGTTATGTTTGTTTTCATGCAGTTTAGTGTTTGTTTATTCAAAACTGTAGTTGTTTTTGAAATGATTTCTTGCTTCTATTTATTAAACTGTTGTGTCCTGTTTCTTTCATAGGTTCTTTACAATCGTTTCAAAACAGAGTTAAAACGTCTGGGAAACGATGACGTACAGCTGCATAAACAAATTGAAGAACTGAAAAACAGGTAAATCCAGATACAGTGATTTTGATGTATGTTTATTAAGGTATAGGTATGCAGGGATAGAGCTCTTCTGCTTAGTGAGAAAATCTGCACTAAGAGGAAAATATTTAAATTTTAGCAGGGTCCAGTTAAATATTTCTGATCCTGCTTTTTTGCATGCTGAGATTTTGACTAGAAGGTGATGAGGTAATTGGGTAGAAAAAAAGCTTTTCTTTTTTTATTGGTGATAATATACATTTTCTAGCTTCCATGGTATTGCAACACAAATATACCTTAAACTAAATGTAATAGGAATGTAACTGGGAAGAGTTATGTGTTTATTACAAATGGAAAAAATAAGTATTTATGCTTCATAGACCTTGTAAATGCACAGAATCCTAAATATAACATTCTCATTAATAAATATTTTGTATGATATATGCAATAAAACAAAGTTCATGTCTCTTGTAGATCATCACTATTCTTTTAAAATACTGAATCTTTTCTAGTGCTAATGAGGTTTCAGAGCCTGAGAAATCAGAAAGACAAAGGAAAATCACACACTTAAGGGAACAACTAAAGGCATTCCATGATGAAGAAGTGATGATTGGTCAACAGGTGGATCAGTTTCAGCAGGCTATATATAAGTGTAGGGAAGAACATGCTAGACTTAGGTAAGTTACACTTCTTGAATGTATCTCTTTTCCTTTGTTTCAATTTATAAGGTGTCCTTCCTTATGTACCTGCACTCCCTGACCTATTAGGCATCTGTTATTATTTTTTTTTTTAAACTCTTTCTGTATCTTACTGCTTATGTGTAGCTAGCTGTACACTGAAATATTGAGGTCTTGATATACTCTCTTATTAGTACTTGAAAAGTGAGGCTTTCTATTTGTTTTAAGCAAATGAAGGCTTCATAAGCTCTTGGTACTGAAAAAAAAAAATCTGTTCTCTTAGGAGAGAAGACTGTAATGTGAAACAAGCACTGGATGCCAAGCAGAAACAACTGAGAGAGCTGAAAGATAGTAAAACAAATACCTTGAAAAGATTTGGACCACATATACCAGCATTTCTTGAAGCAGTTGAAACAGCCTATAGGCAAGGGCACTTTAAATACAAACCTATTGGACCTTTAGGTAAGAAAGACTGTTGAAAAAGACAGATTTTCCTCACATTGCCTGGCTGATAATGTAAATGGTGATCTTCTAGAAAAACTATTTGTTCTTTAAGGAGCTCCAGATATATCTTTCTTCTGTACTTCCTGGACTAAAGGTTTTATCCTGGTAGGTTATCTTTTACTTTTGTTCTTTTTATCTCATGATCTAGGTAACATCTACTGTTTTCCCTCATTTTCTAGCTGTTTTTGATAGGGTATTTTATGTAGTTACGATGGTAAACTTTCAGTACACCCTTCTGACTTGCCCCCACTCTCCTTGCATCAGATTGGTATGCTTCATCTGCTTGTTCTGTGGTGTATAGCACTCTCTAGCTCTTGGACACATTTTGTTCATAGTGTTCAGTGGCTGACTTGTGGGCTTCTCAAACTTGAGTTGTTTTGCATGGAGCAACTGGGACAACTAATTGAGGTTTTCTGGAAAAACTTGGTTTCATTAGTTTTATGACCAGTTTTGGGAGACTGCTATTTTCAGTTTGTGAACCGGTTCAGCATGCTACACATCTAAAAGTGTAAAGACCAAATACTTAAGCACCTGACATTTACTGCAGGGTAAGAAAGTGCAAGCACATGTACTAATGAAGGCAGGTGATACAGAGGAAATCCTCATGCTAGTTTTAACTTGTAGCATAGTTCCTCTGCCTTTACCCTTAAAGCATTAAATTGTTGATAAGCAATCTTTGCCTTGATATGCTCCTGCTGGGCTGCCATAAAATTGATACCTTAATGGAAGTTAGTAGTGACCTGTCAGAGATCTTGGAAGAAATTGTAGGCCTCTGAATAGATACAGATGTCCCTATAGGAAGAGAAATTATATGTCTGTGTTCTCAGGGTAAATTGTATGTTGTGGACTTCTTTTAGTTAACTACTTTTTTTTTTTTTCTTCTTCTTCTAAGAAGGTTTTATTTTAGTCTTAAAAAAGCCCATAACACAGCAAAATAAAAACCTGAGTGGTAAAATGCAGTACTGGATGTTTTGTTATGCAAAACAGCTCGTAAAGCCTTGTCTTTTATGTTTATTTAGGTGCTTTCATTCATCCAAAAGATGCTGAACTGACCTTGGCTATTGAATGTTGTCTGAAGAGCCTAGTTCAGGCATTTTGTTGTGATAACCATAGTGATGAAAAAACTCTTCATCTACTGATGTCAAAATATTATCCACGTGGATTTAGACCTCAAATAATTGTAAATAAATTTCAGAATAACGTTTATGATGTTAGACAAAGGTAAGTTACGTTCTGAATTTTATTGCTTAGCCTTGATGGTCCAAGTTTTTATTAGTGGAAAAGAACTATTTGTAATATATTTTTAAAGAATCTCACATGAGCTTTATGAATGTTGTTTTTCCTTGTTTTCTTCAGAGGAGTTCATCATCCAGAATTCCCATCAGTTCTCACAGCACTGGAAATAGATCATGCAATGGTTGCCAATTGTTTGATCGATATGAGGGGTATAGAAACAATCCTGCTGATCAAAGTAAGGGACTTCACGCTCCCTATTGGTCTTTAAAGAAAAGCATTTTCTCTTTGTATGGTGTGTGTACAATACCTCAGTACCTTCACTGATAGTGTCTGTAATGGACAAAAGTGGTAGAGAAAGATTCTGCCCACACCACCCCCTGAGTAGAGATCAGGACCCTGATGGATCAATAGACCCCACTGTGTCAGTTACCAGTTGCTGCTGTGTCAGTTGCCAGCCACATGCAGAGAGTTGTAGTAAACAAAGGTAAAATGCAGTTGGTGGTCAGTCGCCAGTGATGTTCCCTAATGCTCAGTTTTGGGGCCAGTTCCAGGTGAGGGGTTTGAGTGCTTCCTCAGCAAGTTTGCAGATGACACCAAATTTTGGTCACAACAACTCCTGGCAATGGTACAAGCTCAGGGAGGAGTGGCTTGAAAGCTGCCTACTCAGGTTGGTTGCCACTCTGATGCAAAATTATCAGCTGCCTGTTAGCATTTGCAGCCTAATTTATTTTTCCCCTCCCAAAGCTTTTGAGTCTGCAGTGTTAAAAGCATTTAAGATGAGAGAGTGCAAAGAAACCAAGTCTGATAAAATAAAGAAGTGGCAACAATCACTTATCAAATAGGATTTGAATGAGGTGAATAGCAACTGACATTGAATTAATGCTACATGCTATTTTGGCAACAATCTAGTTTTTATCACTGTAAAAACACATAAATGAACTGTGTTCTGCCACTCTGTGATCTCTGATCTTCATTGATATGTTACTGTTCCTACTGAAGATACCAGTTCCTGCAGGTAAGATTCCAGGTGAAATATTCAAAGCTAAAAATAAGATATGTATATATATTTTTAAAGAAAACAGGGTATTCCATATTCAATTCTTTAGGAATTGAAATTATTTCTACAACTTCTAGACAAGTTTTAAATTGATATCTTTAATTATCATTGCTTTTCTGTTGATATGATAAGGCCATTGTGTTTTCCAGAGTAACCATGAAGCTCGTAAAGTAATGCAGCTTAATCCACCCCCCAAAAATTGTAGAGAAGCTTTCACTGCTACTGGTGATCAAGTGTTTGAAAGACGGTATTACTCTTCTGATTACATCAGGCCAAAGTACCTAAGCCAGGATGTTGAAGCAGAAATAAGGTTAGCATCTTGTAATGTTGTGTTTGTAAAAAGCGCACTTGTTGACCATGAATGGTGGAACTGAATGTTTGTCTGTTTGCATGTATACTACTCCCCAGTCTCTCCATTCTCTTGCTGCGATTTACGTTTCCTTTCTGAGAATTTGGAAAGCCTCTTTATTTCAGTGCTTTTCTGTGATAGGTATGAACCTGATTTGTACTTTGAGAATTTTCAGCTTGCGGCATGTTCATCTTGCCCAGCAAATAAGGGTTTTCTGGGCTGAACACCCTAAGAAATCTAGCTACCTTCCTTTTTATTTTAATGCTTGCTGAAGAAAGTGTGGACTCAAAGCATCTAATGCCTGAGCAGTGGTATCATAGTTTACTACAAAGGAAAACTGTCTTCCTATCTTCCCCTGTATTCAGAACTTAGCCTGAAGCAATGATGCCTTTATCTAAACTTGTATATGCACTTTCTTAAACACTGATTCTGGGATCAGAATAATTTCATTTCATGCATATATAGCAAAGGTTGGATTAAACATTTGTATTAAGATATATTTTAATTTTCTTCTTACTGTGCTATTAGTAAAGCTTCCCCTTTTTTTAAGGGGAGTACATTTGTCTTTGTATTAAATTTTTATTTGTATATTTCTGTGTGTGTGTGTGTAATAAATAATTTGTGAAATACAGTTTCTCAATTCCACTTTGTTTATAAAGTAACTTAGAGAAAGAAATTGAAAACAAAAAGGCACAATTGACAGCATCTCAGGAACGTTTATATGCCATTGAAAATGAGATTAGGCAGAATGAAGATCATCTTTATGGTCATCGACGACACCAGAAGGAAATGCAGGTAAAACTCTGTTTGGTTTTAGAAACTGTCTTCCCCTATTTCATTTTGACTTCTGCTCTATAGTGTGATAGTGTGAGTGGATGGATGATAGTTTATAATGCTTTTTTTTTTTTTTTTTTTTTTTTTTTTTTTTTTTTTTTGGTTGGCTTTCAGCATTTAGGACAAAACAATGAGACCACGTCAGTCCTAACACTGTTGCTTGGTTTTTGTTAGTTTATTTTTCTTTTGTGATAAATCTCACAAATTTCTATTGCTTGTTTTGACACAAATAGGAAATTTTTGCAGTATTTAATAAAAAAATATTTTCCTGCTTACCTTTCCTTTATTTCTGTTGTCCCTTGCCTCTTCATTCCCAGAATGTTTTTCTTCATGCTGTTCATTTGTATCTTTAACCCGTTTTAATATACTGAAGATTTCAGCTTTAAGGTTTTTTTAATCTACATTTCTTTATAAACCGTTTTACAGCTATTAGACTTCTTTGTTTTCCAGTGCTTCTAGGTAAGATACGTATTTGTAGTGTCCAGTGAAGTTACAGTTAGGCAGGGTAGAATAATACATACTATATAAGGTTATATTTAGTAAATTAGCATTAAGAACCAGCAAAAACCTGGCATGTGGTCTCAAAGGTAAATTGCTGAAGATATATATTTTATTTTTCCTTCAAATATTTTTTATTCAATTGTCATGTTGAATGGAAATACTGTAATAGTAAATTAAAGTGTGTGACTTTCAGAATAAGTTATATCTTATAAAAAGGGATTCCACAGGTAAGTGGGAAGAGTTGTTTATTTTGTAGGCACTATTGAAACTAAAAGGATAAAGATCTTGCTTTCTGTGTTGACTTAAATGAACAAATAGGAACTTTTATCTTTAGATAAGCTTAAGAGTATTTGTTTTCTTTTTCTTCTCAGATGAAAATAAGAACAGCAAATGCAGAAATAGCAGATCTTGAAAATATGGAGGAACACCAGTCAGTGGACATCCGTACATTAGTAAGACTAGATTTCATATCCTTATTAGACATAATTTGGTAATGTCTTTTAATCTTGTCAGTGTTTTAAGCATATACTGTAGAATTTCAACTAGTGTACAAGTTTGATAAATAGTGAAGAATTTAACACTTCACAGAATATCTACAATTATGGTGATGGCATGATGTTATTTATTTTTGGTACCTTTTATTTATTTATTTTAATTTTGCCCTTTTTCAAACCAATAGCACTGCAGGTTTATGAGAAGCAAGATGCAATTTTCCTTCCTCATTCCAGGCATATGCAGTGCTGTAAATCTCTTGTTAGGGAAAAGTGGTGCTGTAGGTGAGGTCAGAAGTGACAATGTCAAAGCGTAGTTAAGCATAATTAATGTCACAGCACTGCTGCTCTGCCCTGAACCCACAGTTTCTTGGTGAAAAGGTCAGCAAAAGGCTAAGTTGCCCAGTTTTACTTCTTAGGTTGGCACAAACTCATGCTTTTTTCGGTAGCCTGTCTTTCAGTGTGTGCACATGTCTGCATCAAAGTAAACATTTCAAAATTTACTCAAAGAAAGGGAACGGCACAGATTCTGGGAGCTCTTGTACGGTTACTTTTTTCCAGATAATCTAGTTCTGTTGGTTTAAAAAAAGAGTCCTTTGTCCTCTTGCCGAGATATGACAACAGACTTTTTCACAGGAGTATGTTTTCCTGTTTAAAAATTATTTCACACTTTTTTTTTCAACATAATTTTCAACATTTTTACCATTGCCTTCTGATAATGGTCTTAAGCAATCGGTAGATTTATGTATTTGCTTTTCTTATTACTTTCTTGGATTTTTGTTGGTTTTCTCTTTGTTGCACTTTCTTTTTTTCACTGTTGCTTTTCTTTCACATGTATTTCATTGCTACCTTGCTTTCACAATTGTTTGAACATGACAAAGAATCTTAGCAATGCAAGGTTTCATTTACCTATTTTTCCTAGGCTTTGGAATATTTGTGTTTTCTAATGAGGAAGTATGTAAGACAATAATTCATTAGGAATGGTATAATTTTCTAGGTTACACTGACAATCCAGTTTCTGTATCCTTTCTATACTGGATGTATATACTCTGTCACAGATCCAGAGGGAAGTTACCATGTTCTTTTATTTAAAAAATTACTGTAGTAAAAACTAGCATGGCTAAGTCTTCTCAAAATTCTAGACCCTTTACTCTTTTTATCACAACTCCCAAATAAAGTCCCCCTAATGTTCAGTCAGGTAATTAGGAAATTCTGATTTTTATTTTGCAGCTTGATTTAGTTATATCCTACAAGATCTGTCAGTCTCTTCTTCACGCTTTAGTCACAGCTACATTGACTTGCTTGTTTTCTTATTAGAGTTACAGAGTATCGCATGCGGTCTTGTACCCTGATAGAAATAATAAAATAAAAATCTTGTAATTTGCAAATGTTTATCTCCTGTTATTTGTCATTTTAATGTATTTTGACAGGAAGATGAAGCTGAAGAAAATAGGAGTAAGATGGAATCTGTGAAAAAAGACATGCAACAACAAAGCAGAAAAATGGAAGAACAGAAAAATAATCTTCAAATAGCTGAAAAAAAGCTTGAAGAAATGAAAGAAAAAATTCATCAAGTAGAAGAAATTGCTGGTCCAATTAAGGTAGTGATAATTTCCTGTTGTATTTCCAGTTTGTTCCCTTTGTGTGACAAGGGGAATGAGTTTGAACAGAGGCAGGAGAAGAAAGTATGTTCCTTCCTGATGTGTTTAAGATCTACCTGTGAACATGGAAACGGAGCATTCCACCTAAACCAGATCAAGAAATAAGCTTGGCAGTATTTTAAGGATGATACTGATTAAGTGTAGTTGCTATAGTGTTTTATGTTTAATTTGTTTACATGGATTTTCAGACATGGACTGAAAGGGAAGGAAAAATAGTTTCCTTGACTTTTCTTTTTAATGCATCACATCTTTTGCTTTGTTTTGCATTATTTGTTTATTATTGGTAAGGCCTGGCTAAGACTGTTCAAAATAGCATCTGAAGTTGTATGTGGAATGGTTGTTATTCTATACAGTTGCATAGTCACAGAATGTACCATACATAGTTTTAATTATTTAAGACTGCAGAAGACACCTGAAAGTCACGGAGAAGTAGCAAGACTTAAGATAAATAGCAGAGTAGTGATGTGCACAATTTGATATTGGTAAATAGAAAGCAGTCTCATGTTGCCAAGAAGAATGAAAAAGTAAAATGGAGATAGAGTCCAGCCCTTTTACAGTTTTGTAAACGTGTAGAAGGATGGAATGAGGAAAAACTTAAAAAGATCACTACAGGAATCTCTTACATTCCTCACTTAAATTGTTTATGGCTATGTAGTCAAATTAAAAGAGCAGGAGCAAGAGAAAAGGAGGAGGAAACAGGTAAGGAAAACAACTGAAAAATATGTTACAATGCATCTACTATATAAATTCTAAATTCTATGGTCTATTTAAGGACTGCTGTGTAAGAAAAGAGAATAGATTTATACAGAACATTAGAACAGGACTTATCATTATTAACAGTACTAGCTACAATAGAGGGCAACAAATTCCTGAAAGGATTTTAGATTGGATGAACTGCTGTCTTCTGCAGTGGTTTAGTGAACTGTGTCAGGACAATCCCTGGTATCAATACAGGCTGCAGATGAACGGATTGAGAGCAGACCTGCGGAGAAGAACTTGGGGGTACTGGTGGATGAAAAGCTGAGAGAAGGGCCACAAAAATTATCAGAGGGATGGAACACCTCTGCTGGGAGAGTTGGGGTTGTTCAGCCTGGAAAGGAGGAGGCTTCAGGAAGACCTTATTGAGGCCTTTCAGTACTTCAAGGGGGCCTACAAGAAAGATGGAGACAATATTTTTAGCAGGGCCTGTTGTGAGAGTACAGGGGGTAATGGTCTTAAACTAAATGAGGGAAGATTAGATTAGATAGAAAATATTTTTTACAATGAGCATGGTGAAACAGTGGCACACGTTGCCCAGAGAGGCAGTCAATGCCCCATCCCAGGAGACATTCAAAGTCAGGTTGGATGGGGCTCTGAGAAACCTGATTCAGTTAAAGGTGTCCCTGCTCACTGCAGCAGTGCTGGACTAGGGTCCCTTCCGTGATTCAACAGCATATTGCAAGTTGTGACTTGAACACAGGATTAGAAAAAGGTAAGAGCCTTTATTATTTTTGGTGACAGTTGGTTTTCTTGTTTATTATTTTTGGGGTTTTGGGGGG
>VWZY01009096.1:577331-588917 GCA_013399075.1 Chloroceryle aenea
GTGTGGTTTCTGTTTGGTTTCCTGGTTTTTATTTGTTTGTTTGGTTTTTTTTTAAAAAAAAGCCACCTAGTTGACAGGGATGAGGAAGAAAATTGTCTTGGAGGTTATGTTATTCTTTATACCTCTTTCTTTCTCTGGAAAGATACAAAATCACTTCAACTGTATCAACACTTGAACTGCTCTGGAAGTTGTTATGGTCTATACGCTATAGTCATAGCTATAGTCGGACACTGGATTTTCACAGAGAGATGCTATTCTAGATGATGTCACACATGTGTCAGAAGTTCTGAGTAGAATGTAGTGTAAAAAACAAATGCCTTTTTTGGAGGTTTAGGAGAAAGGATGGCTTTTTTCCAAAGATTAGAACATTCCCTCAAGAGATGATTCCTAAAAATATTACAAGCATTTATTCTGTCCTTTTCAGAACTGAGTATAAACTTTATGAAAAGTTGCTCTTAAAGCTCCTGGACTTTAGAAGGAGTAGTCTTACAGAAAAAAAAAAATCAGACACTGCTATAACAACATAATTGCCTGTGATAAGTCATTAAATATTAGAGAGAAGCTTAGGAATCTACCTTAGAGAGATCACATCTTGATTTATTCCAAACAGGATGAATTAAATCAAGCTGACTCAGCAGTGGAAAACAGTAAACGCTATTTGCAGCACTATGAAAGCAAACACAAAGAACACTTGGCTTGCATAAAAAGACATAAGGAATTACTGGCTGCCAAGGAAAAACAATTAGAGGTAGGTGTGGAGGTTTTTTTTCTTTATTGAAGTCAGATGGTCATGATCCTTCTAATATTTAATAATAAATCATCACACTTGTATAAAATACATATAATACAACATATTAATACTCAGCTACACTGAGCACTCTCTCAGCTGTCTTAAGCTGACTAAAGTAAAAGTAATTTTGTATAAATGAATCAAGGCCTGGTTTTGTCTGGCAGAGCAGCATTCCTATCATGACAGGTAAGTTAGGAGTTATCCATCTAGAACTATTTTGACCTTGGTGCCAGGGAAGATTATGGAGTGATGCATTGTGGGTATGATCACTCAGCACATTGATGACAACCAGAGGATCAGGCCCAGCCAGCATGGGTTCAGGAAATGCAGGTCCTGCTTAATGAACCTGATCTCCTTCTATGATCAGGTGACCCGCCTTGTGGATGAGAGAAAGGCTGTGACTATTGTCTGCCTGGATTTCAGTAAGGCCTTTGACACCGTCTCCCACAGCATTCTGCTGGAGAAGCTGGCAGCTCATGGCTTGAATGGTGTACTCTTTGCTGGGTTAAAAACTGTCTGGATGGCTGAGCTCAGAGAGTGGTGGTGAACAGAGCTAAATCCAGTTGGTGGCCAGTCACAAGTGGTGTTTCCCAGGGCTCAAATCTTCCAGTTTACNGAGGAAATGGCCTGAAGTTATGCCACGGTAGGTTTAGGTTGGATATTAGGAAAAGTTTTTTTCTACTGAGAGAGTAGTGAGGCATTGGAACAGGCTGAGGCTGACCAGGGAGGAGGTGAAATCACCATCCCTGGAGGTGTTTAAAAAAGGCCTAGATGTGGCATTTCAGGACATGGCTTAGTGTTCCTGATAATATTTAGTAGATGACTGGACTTGATGATCTTGAAGGTTGTTTCCAACCTTAATGGTTCTGTTCTAATCTGTATCTTGCAAGGACAAGATTAAAAGGACTTAACCTTAAAATTTATTTTAGGCTAGATTGAATAGTACTATTGTTTTTTTGGATGCTAGATTTTTCCTTGTACAGACCTTTTACCTGATCTTTTGAAGGCTTATTAACAAGCTCTGAAGTCACATCCTCAAAGACTTTTGGAAGACTCCCATTTAAGTATGGTGGATTTGGTTCCTTATTTATATGTATTAGCTAAGTAACTTGTGAATGTATTAAAGAACTCAGAAGGATACAGTTCTTAGCACTGAAATAGCTACCACCTATAAATGCTGTTAGTAAAACAGTTAACGACAGCTAGGTTTGCTGTGATAAATATGCAAAGAATGATACAAACCCATTGTTCTTGCTTGGAGACCATGTTTTTCCATAGCATAACGTATTTGTTGTGAAGACTAAACATATTTTATTTTTTAAATGAAACAATTTATTGAGTTTTAAACATTGCTTTAGGGAAAAATGGCACAAGCTAGGCAAATCTACCCGGAGCGCTTAGAGGTCAGCAGAACTGTTAAGAGTCTTGATGCAGAAATGAATCGCTTGAGAGAGAGGATAAATTCAGAAAATGATCGCCATGGAAACAGAGAAGAAATAATACAGTAAGTCATCTTTAATATCTAAAGCAGTTCAGGCAAGATGGAAAAGACAGGGAGGGAAAAAGTGTTCTTATTGAGTTACAATGCATTTATGTGTGGGTTTAGTACTTAAACTATGTACAAAGGTATGGAAACATGCTGTGCTTGTTGCCCAGTCAACCCCTACTGAGCAGGTTTAGGAGTCTTGAGGTACCCTCTAGAGAGTTTACACTTTCTGTACTATAGAATATGAAGTTACCAATAATCAGATACTTCTAAACGCTATAAAGATACTCTAGTTATGACAACATGGTGCAAACATAACTCACTAATGGTCTGTGATGCAGTGAGCATTTAGTCATACTTCTGTTTTGAATAACTAATGCAAAAGTTAGGCAATTGAGGTTCTGAGTGCAGTGTATTTGAAAGAAGGAATCTCTCTCCATGGATATTCTTGGAACATGGGGAGCCCAGTCATTCTTGGTGTAAGAGTTTCCTTTCAAAAAGAGAATTAAAAATTCATTTCTTGACCACTTTCATTTGTGAACAGTGGCTTACTTGACTCATCATATGAGGACATAGGTCCTCACAAGAAAGTTGTTAGTTGAATGTTTTGATTATCAAGTTGATGTTCAGCATTTACAACAACAGCTTGGTTTTATTGTAATGCATGTTGATCCTAGACTTTCTGTTAATTAAAACAGGCAATTTCATGATGCAAAGGAGAGATATAAGGATGCAAACAGCAAAGTAAAGCATCTAAAGAAATTTATTAGGTTGCTGGAAGAAATTATGGCGCAGAGATTCAAAATATATCGGCAGTTCTTAAGGTGAGTTCATTTTACTAGAGTTTCTTTTTTCAGATAAACTAACATGTAGATGGAAGTATATGCTCATTTCCAGGGTGAAAACTATACAGGAGACCTGCGAGAATGAGGTATCTTTAAGGCAGTATTCGCAGCAGTCTGTGAAACCCAATCTTGCTCCCAGATCAAATACTGTCACGCCTGACAGTTTAGAGGTAGCCTGGACTGACAGCTGGTAAAACAACATTACTGGTGGATGGTGTATTTTGCTTAACACCAAAGGCCTCAGCTATGCTGGCTTAATCCAAAGCAGTTCTGCTTCAGTGTTTCAGTGCTGGTTTTCATCAGTAAAATATCAGCAATGTGCTGGCATTGAAATACCTGGACTGTAATTCGTTTTCATTGAGTACAGTTAGTGATGCTGTGCTCATGTAATTTCATTGTGGGTTAAACACGTTTTCTCTGCCCTATGCTGAAAGAAATTTCAAGATCTTATTTCAGATTATACAATTTGACAGCTGCTTCTGTCACAGAGTCTCCATAGGAAGAATGCATCCCTCCTTTCCTACTTCAGTCCCTTGGTATCCTATACCTATTAATGAAGATTTTGTGGTGGCCTTCAAAAGGACTGATAGTCTGGATTCCAGTGCAGTTCTTCATCATTTATCATTCCCTTCATCAGAAATTGAGGGATATCTGTTCTGGTTCTGCTTTTTGTGCTTTTTGATCTAAGATTTGGAGGGGATGGATAGATACATAGAAATAGTAGTAGGATAAGATGTACTACAAACATCTGATGCTTGCCTTACGGTGCCCATATATGTCAAACCGAATGGTGTTCCTAGTTCCCAAATTTGAGCATGAATCCCACTTTAAGATGTATTAAAGACCCATAGTCCTTTCTTGGAGGAACTGTGATACATTGTTTATTCTACAGGTGGGGAAGGGGATGGGGGAAGAAGTGAACACTAAGCATTGTTTAATTTGTAGAGTGTAGCAGAGTCTGTTCTTTACTCTCTTTACTGTGCAGTATTAATGCTGGATGAGGAAACAGGTGGAATGTGGTTATTTTCTGTTGATGTTGTGGAACAATGGTGTAAAAAGCTTCCATTCTATTCCAACAGACTTCTAGAAAATACAAAGCCCGTACATCTGGATTTCTTATCTTGTTACTTTGTGTCAGTGATTCTATTCATTATGTCCAGTGTCCAAAGTCACCTGCTCCAGAATGTAACTGGTTTGGGAAAATGTTATTAATGGAGCAGGGCTTAATATTTAATATTATGATGTGGAACTGTTGATAAAAATCTGTTGTTACTTATAAATGTTTTTTTTAAAACCTACTGACCTACTGTTTGTTTCTTCAATTTAACTGATTAAAGGCTCCTTTCTTTTCGATGCAAAATCTACTTTGAGCATTTATTACGTATTCGGTCTTGCTCTGGACAAATACTTTTTGATCACAAGAATGAGACACTTTCAATAACAGTAAGTTATTTTATATTACTTCTATTATCATAATGTGTAATGAATTATTATTATTATTTTAATACGAACTACTAGAGCATGCTTTGGAAAGGATAGAAGAAATTGGTCTCCCCTCTCCAAAATGCGGTAGGCTAAATTGTAGGGTTTTGTTGAAAATAAGCAAGAGCAAACCCCATATTGCTATTTTATATGGGCAGGTTGCTAGATTACATGGAATAAATTTGGCAGACAACTAAGCAGGTGAAGGATATGTATCTGAAGAACTCAAACTCAGTCCATAAAGTGTCAAGGCATTACCTGACTTCATCAGGATACTTTTTTGTTTAATAGATGATGTTTCATGTTTCTTGTGCAAAGAAAACATCACACCCTCTCTTCCCCTGCTGCAAAAAAAAAACCCAAAAGCAAAGACAACAAACTACCAAAAGACCACACTGCAAAATAGTTAAAGGTCATGTAACTAATGGGACACAAAAGTGCTTAAGTTTAATTTTAAAGGTGGAGTGCCACAAGGTGTCGTCATAATCAGTGGAACCAAAGGACTGTTCAGTGTTTCATGTTTTCTGGTAAAGAATCTGTTTCTCTTTTAAACTCTTGCTCTAAATTGATTATCTGCTTTTCCATTATAGTTGTTAACAGTTGAATTTTACTGTAATATAACTACATGGGTTGATGGCTATTGAACATTAGTTGTTAGTAGCTATTGTTGTAGCTATTAAAAATAGAGAATTAAGTTTGAAAACACTGTCATTCCATTTGCTCAATACATGTTTTTGTGATGGAGAAAGTTGCAGTGATCCTACAAATGTGTATTTAATGGCTGGGAGCCATCCCACTCCAGAATGGCAGTGAAGTGCATAAAATTGTTCTCAAGCGATCTCTATCTGTTCATGTGTTACGTGGCTGTCATTAAAATTATGATTCTGTTAGGAAATCTTCATCTTGGGTTTAAAAATTGCTGTAATATTTTTATTTCAAGGTTCAGCCTCGAGAGGAAGACCAAGCTGCCCTTAGTGATGTGAGATCCTTATCAGGGGGTGAACGTTCCTTCTCAACAGTTTGTTTCATTCTTTCTCTATGGTCTGTCACTGAATCTCCTTTCAGATGCTTGGATGAATTTGATGTCTACATGGTACAGTTTAAGCTTAAATTACCTTTGCCATTTTGTTTTCTATAAATTAGTTAAACTATCAAGTTGTAATTTGTATTTGGTTAGATTTTAAAGTGCTCTAGTTAACTGTAAATAATAAATACGTAAAACCCCAAGCCAAAACCCAAATCCCCCAAAACAAAACTTGTTAGGGATCTTGTTCACTCTGCTTAGTGACTTTTGAAGCTTGTTCTGTTTCTGAAATTGGTACCCAGAACTATGAGCATCTCTGTTTCTTTATGTGCTTAAACCTTAGTTCAGTTCAAAACAACAACTTAGTTCTGCATCTGTCATGGGTTGCCTGTGCATATTGCTGTGACAGTCCTGGGCCAATTTTGAGGTCAATGTGGGGTGGTTGGTTTGTGGTTGGTTTTTCCGTTGTTTGGTTGGGTTTGTTTTGTTTTGTTTGTTTTCATTTTGGCGATTGACTTCCCTCTTGCTCCTGTTTGCTTTTCCAAGATGCTGAAGTGCAGAATAATGAAAAGTAAATACTGATGTCAGCTAAAACTGATGAACTTCATCTCTGTGTACAGCTCCCCTGCATAGGCATTTAACCAACTTTTGGTTATATTTTTATTTTATTTCCTTCTGATTAATATTTGTAATGTGTTATGGTTTGAGAAAATAATTAGTTCTGTGAGACAGCCAATTGATACTGGATAATTTCATTTTGTCTTCAGTGTCCCTTCCCCATCAGTGGTTTATTTACTGTGAATCACAGACCTAGCGGACAAAAATGACAATATATTTTGTACATAAAGAATCTGAAATTCAGAGAAGGGCATGCAGCTAAGGTGGTCAGGCTGTCATTTTTCAGCTGACTTTGAAACCTTAGGTCCTATCTCTCAAGCTAGTTGTGCAAAAGTTTATTCATCTATCTAGAAAAAGGTGAATACTCTGAACTGTAGGCCATGCAGAGAAATTCCATGTCATCTATTTCATAAATAATTCCACACAGTTAATCTTTCCACTGCTGTCCCAGTAAGTGCAACCATACCGTCTTCACGTTTAGGGACTATTGGTGTAATACTGGAGACTCGCCACAAGAGGACTCCAGCGGCATATGTGCAGGGGGAGATCCTTCTCTTCACGTGTAACTAGAGGGTCTGCTCTGTTTAACCCCTGACAGTAGTAGCTTCCTGTTTACGTGTCTCTTTCAGCAAGCTTAATGCATAAGATTATGTTCAAAATAGTAATAATAATGATCATCATCATCATCAGGTAATTTTGAAACAGAATTTTATAGAAAACATTATTTTACTAAAATACACTTCATCTCAGCATACCAATAAAGAAAGAAGTACTATTTGTATATATCAAAGCTGATAGAAAAACTTTGAGAGTAGGAATGTGCAATTGTTCTGATAGTATCTTTCTGTTCTCCGTGTGTAGTGAAAACCAAAGTTTAAGAATTTCCCAGACTATATTTTGTAGCTTTTAGAATTTAACCCTTATGTTTGTCCAGCTTAGTTTTTATTGGACTTTTCTTCAGCTAAGCTTACTGTATATGAATTAATTCTGGTAGGTTTTTCTGGAAAGATATATTTCCTAATGAATTTATTCTTCAGCTTTCAGCCTGATTTGAACAATAATAGGGCAGTGAAGCACATGATCAGTAACACTACCTAACAGATCTTTTCTCTTTAGGACATGGTTAACAGAAGAATTGCAATGGATATGATTCTTAAGGTGGCTGGCTCTCAGCAGCATCGGCAGTTCATTTTGCTCACCCCACAGAGCATGAGGTAATGCTGCAGTGTTATTTCCTGTGGCAAGAATTACAAGCAAGTTCTATTACAAGTATCACTTGAAAAAAATGAAATATGAGGAAGAAGAAATTTTGCTGTTTGTAGCAGAAGAGTGTCAACAATTAAGCAGTTCATTGCTGATGGTCCTGGGTATTTAATAGGTTTTTCAGTCTTAATATGGTAGTTCAGTGGGACTTTAATCAGTTTATCTGAAGTAGAACAGCTTTTTTGAAATGTCTTGTGTAAAGTAGGCTCCTGGTAGTAGCTTTTAGCCCTGTGTCTCCCTCTCCCTTCCCAAAATTAATGAAAGACATTCAGTTTTTACGACTAATACTATATTACTTTCAAGATACTTACCATTTCAGTTGATGATTTTAAATATTTTTTTAATATCACTGATTTAGAAACTGAAGTTCTCATTTTCTTTTTTTGATCTAATAACCTCTGTGTAAGTCCCTGGTAAATCCAGGCTCAGCTTCAGGGAACAGTCTCTGTCTAACCTTATTGCAGCCAACTCTTCTCTCTATTAACTGCATGTAATCAGTGAAGCCTGTGGAGGATAATTAAGCAGTCTTCCAAATGAAGTTGATTTGCTCTTAACTGTCTTACCTTACTAAAAGCTATATAAAGTGTCATGGTATTCTGTAGTTATTTAAGTGGAAATGCTTTGTGGGGAAATTCTGAATCTATTCAGTAAACATCTAGGAATTTTCTGTATGATTACTGTTTAACAGTTTAATAATTCAAGTGTAGCTTGGTTTTGTTTTATGTTGTTACATGCTGCTTGTTCAGCAAACAACTTAACAAAAGCACGGAGGCACCTTCTGAAAAAATACATTTAGGATCATTGGTGGAGAAGCCTCTCTTAAATGTATGGTTAGTAGCTTTGCTCATTCTTAGTATGATGTGAGTGATCATACACACATGATCAAAGTCTGTGCCACTTCAGGATCTGCAAGCCAAGTATGAACCCTGTTTGATCGCTGTATCATTTGGAGTTCTCTTGTCTATAATTCAGTCTAATTGTTAGAAATCGTATGACTGAAATCAGTTGTTGTCTTTATCTCAAGCTTTTAATGAACTCTGGCTCTAGTATCAGTTCAGTGAAGCCAGAACTTCAACCCATGTTACAGCTTTTTAAAACTGTCAAAGAAAAAAGATGGAGTTTAAAGGAAAGAAAAAACACGTAATGGAAAGAATCAAGTGGAAATACTGAAATCTGTGGAGAAGACACACTGCTTAAGTGATGTGTACTTTATTTTCAGTTTTCTGCCTGTGAGTTCCCGTATTCGAATCCTCCGAATGCAAGACCCTGAAAGAGGCCAAAGAAAATTGAATTTCCAGAATAGGAATGACGAAGAGGAAGATCAATAAACACCTCTGTGTATGAATATGGTATACTGTTGAGGGTAAATGGATAATGATAGGTGTAAAGTTACTACTTCCTGATTATGGATAAGGCGCTCTTTTGTTAGATACTCTCAGGAAAAGAAGTTCCTGTATTTTTGTTATTCTTAAGTTTGGTGGGTGTGGTTTGTTTTTTTGTTTGTTGTTTGTTTAAAGAATTACTGTATATACAGACCAAGAATAAGCCATTTTGATGATTTCAAGATGTTTAGCTGATATTTTTAACTACCCACTAGTACTTTTATATCAGTTCTGTCTTTTCTTCTGGAAAAAAAAAAATATTTTGTATAACTATGGAGTAATATTTTAATAAACAGTGAGAATTGATACTTGTGGTAATGTTTTAGTGTCTCTACACACTTAAAATTAGCACTAAGTTAAAAATGTCCATGTCTTCTTAGCTCTGCTTTATTTCAGTAAAATGTTTCGGTTTTGTTCCAGTGGAACCACAGAAGCTGCACATGAAATAATTAGTGTTTATAGTCTATACTTTGATAATTAGAGAAGAGAAAAAACTATTTGCAGCATATTCTCTGGGCAGAAAAAAAAAGTGCTTTTACTACTTCCTAAGGAATTTAGAGGGAAGAGTTTGAGTTTCCGTGGACATGACCTTACAAAACCTACCAAATTTTGGCTTTATAAACTTAGATTCTTAATTCCTATGAACTAAGTTCTTGCACAGTCTGAATTTCCAGCTACAGGCTAAATCTGTAGGTATTTGTTACATTATAATCAACTGGAGTGACAGAAGTCCTTTCAATATAGAGGACTGAAGTGGAAGAATTTTGGGAAATGATACAGTAACTTTTCTACAGCATTGTAGGCCTGCATTTTGTTGGGTGTCCTCATCTTCCCTCCCACCCTGCTCTGGGAATATACTACAAGCAGTAAAAATGAAATAAACTTGCTTTATTTAAATAATACAAGCATTTGTTGGGGATAAGAGGAAGGATGAAGAACCAGGGCTTTCAAACTGCCCCAAATTAACCTTTTTTTCTCTTCTGTTGTCCATTCTCCAGGAAATTGAAATAGTTGGGAGCTCTTCAGAGACAATGACTTTTAGAGTTCAGCCATTAAACATCATTTTTCTTTCTGTTTCTGATGTTACGGGGATACAAAAGCCATTGAAGGCTAGCGAACAGCTGTGCATTTTCTACAGTTATTTACTGAATAGCAACTCTTCACCCCAGCCTCACTGCGGTGCAAGTTTTAACTTCTTAACTGAATTTGTTTGCAGCCGCTGTACGGTATTTTGTGTTCTTTGAAGTTGTTTAGTTTGTACATTAGCATGTATTCAACTTGTAAGTAACTGTAAAATATGGAAGCTATATAAGAATTGAAAGAAATACCTTGAGAAAGCTGACTGCACTTTTAATGTATTCTAACTGTAGAACTTAGCCTAGTGATCTTTTTAAAGGCTTCAGATGTTTACTTTTGGAAGCCCAGGGTAATGGGCCAACAGAGCCATAGCAGCCTTGAGGTTACTGACAAACCGGCCAGGCTTTTTGTTGAGAGAAAAACATTTATCTTCGTTGATACTTCTGTAACAAGTTCTGTGGGCAAAAGAGTTTAAGGAAAATTACCGCATTCCTACTGAATGAGTTAACACTTCAGCTTTCTCATGAGTTTTCTGCAGACTCACTTTATATTGAAGCAGTTGGCAACAGTTCTGGTCTTTGGTTCAGCTCAATGTATGTTTTTTTTTATTCTAATCTACCACTGTACTTGTGTACAAAGAAATGGAAAATGTGTCCTTGACTGTGTAATTATTATAAGGAATTGTTTTCATGGCAGAGGATTACTTCTGAATAAACGATTGCTGACACGCTTGTTTGGATGTGCTTATTTTTGCAGTGATCCTACTAAGGTCTCAAAGCTATCTTATTCTTGGTACTTTAAATTCCAAGTTTACTATACCAGCTACCTAAAGAGAGAATTGCAGTGTTAATGTTACATTTTGTGACTGTGTTTTGAGTTGTTGGCTATTTTGCTTGTCAATGCATTGCTTAATGTAGCATTAAAGCAAAAGGAGCCTGTCCAGCTACATGAAGTTGAGATGTAGGGAAATGTAGAGTGAGGTACTGCTTCTCTAGTGAGTATATGGAAACCAAAGAGGCATAAATTCCCAGGAATATTTAATATCTTCTCTCCAACTATTAATTTAATTTAAGCCTAAGTAGAAACAATTGGCATGATGTTCTCAGAAGTATGTAACATTTTCAGTGTGTTCTATTTTGAAGTTAGAGCCAAAGGTACAAAAGCATGTAATTCTATAGTATGCTAAGATTTGTTATCTGTGGAGCCTGATAGACTGGTATTAAAGAATGTAGTTAAAATTTCTTCCTTTTCTGTTCATTTGGCATACAAAGAAACTTAAATATGAGGATGGCTGTGGTTGTGGCAACAATTTCCTCTGTGGTTTTCCCCACCCTGTTTGTTAGCAAAATGTGTAAAACTTTTTTTTGTTGGGGTATTCCACCCCTCAATTTTAAGATGAGCTTCACTTATTAAATTTGAAAATACAGAGAATGATTTGGTTTGTGTCATGTTTTATTGTTTGATTTGTAGCTATTAAGAGTACCTTTTTGTTTCTTCATAAAGTAAAGAAGAAATATCAAACATGCAATTGTAAGATGTTCAGACTTTGTTGTTTTGTTTTGTTTTGTTTTTCTTTTTTTTTAATCCTGCAAGCAACCAACCTGTTTAAAGCAACGGAG
>VWZY01009096.1:601686-616078 GCA_013399075.1 Chloroceryle aenea
CGGATCCCTTGTCCATCCCTTGTCCATCCTGTAGCTGCTTTTTATTTCTTCTCCTTTTCTTTCCCCCCCAAGTTAAGATCATCTGACTCCTTTTAATTTCTGAAAAAGGCTTTATTTTCCCAGTGGCTTCCAAAGACTCAGAGCATTAACTTGAATGCTGTGCCTGTGTTTTAAAGTCCTTAGTGCAAATTTCCCAAAAGAACAGGACTATAAAAGCATCAGTAAGTGCTATTCCCAGCCAAAAAGGCATTTGAAACACGAGTCATTGAAGTCTGAGACGACCATCTTATGAATATACAGATGGAACTGCAGAAAAAAACTCTCATGCTTGAAATATCTGACTGTCTCATATACTTATGTAATCTGTTCTTCTAAAACTCTTACACATATGGAGCTGTTATAGCCCAGGACTGCAGAAAGGAAAACGCAGAAAGAGAATGGAAAATGGCTGAAGCTGGAATATCAGAGAACAGAGGATTTGAACCTCAAGATCTCAATGAGTGCTAAAATACAACATCCCTTTTCATGATATTGAATGAAAAGCCATCTAATTCACAAATTACCATCAAACAGCTTTAACTTTGGGGAAGAAGTATCAATTCCCTTACGAGCACATCTTACTCCAGTGATCTTGGAACTGGTGGACTCAGATCTCTTTTCCAGTTCACAAACCCTTTGGCCATAGAACCTTTTCAACTAAGGAAGAAAACTACAAACTGAAGTCCAGAAAGACCAAAAGAATGGAAAAAGAGGAAAGTTGTATGGTACCATAAGCACCTTGAGAGAACTTGGTCTTCTAAGAAAAGCATTGAACATTTGAGAAGTGAAAATGGGAAGGGCTGGCTGCCCTCACAACTGCTGAGGCCTGCTGCTTGTTGCCATCACAGGCTAGAAAAGGGAACCTCAACCTGCACCTCCAGGCAGCTCAGCTGCAATAGGAACACAGGTGACAGGACACGTAACTGGACTACATACGGTCACAGCCTCTGGGCCAGTCAGTGTGCAGGGGTGTACATTTCAACCCTCTATGCCCAACCAAGACTAGAGAGTGGACTGGGAGAAGGGTTTTTTTGTGCTGTATCCAAAAAACAATGTCTGAGGGCTAGGCAGAGTTAATGACACAGAGTATGTGTAAACTTACCTGGGAAAACCCTGACAACTCCTTGCTCAAACGAGACCACACATCTGTCCCTAAACTCTTGTGGTCTTGGCACACAAACACATACTGGATCAGAGCTGTCAACGAGATGTGTTACAGAATAAAGTTTCAGTGAGGGAAAGAAGGGGGAGGAGCGAAGGGAATGGGAAGGACCCCCCAGTTAAAGATAAGAGGCAGGAAGGACAGTACAAGAGCAGCAATAGTTGGCATAATAGACAAATAACAGGGGGGTAATGATGTGGTATCTCTCATTTTTTCCCTCCCTGTTGTCCCCAGGCATATCCTACTGACTTTTACTTTCAGTTCTGAGTTTCAAAGGAATTCAACAATTCATAGAGGGACTGTACTAAATGGAAGTTTCTAAAAATTTGAAACTGGAAATGGTCTCACATTTCTAACTATTACAAAGCCTGTCTCAAAGACTTTCTTCTGAAATGAAGGTGTGAGCTGATAGGTTTTCAGGTTTCCTTCTGAAAATTTTCTGTAGCCCTACTGAGGAGATCTCTCCACCTGCAACTCTTTCTATTCTGTTCTTAGGGAGAATAATAATACAAAAGGACCCTTTTAACAGAGGTAAACAGATAACTCTGTTAAAGTTAACAGAGTTAAGAATCCTTTAACAACGCAGCTTTCGGGTTCCAGGTTTGCGAGATATATTTTATTCCATATTTAGGCTTTGTGTTATAACAGAAATCTTTTGAAAGGTTAATGCCAAGACTGACGAGCCAAATAATATATACAAATGTTGAAATACCAGCATTCTGGTACAAAGGATCATGCATATATAACTATATACAGAGATATATTTGGATATATATCAAAGGAGTGGGCTATATCAGTTCTTGCTTAGAGAAAAAGTCTTGAAAAAAACACTCCTGAACCAACTGACATTTAAAAACAAACAAACAAACAAACAGTTTTATTAAGGACCACAATTTTATTTAGGTGAAGTCTTGTGCACGTTTGTAGCTCCATGTGAATAATAGTATTATTATTATTACTGTTACTGACAGTCACAATAGCTAGGAGTCTTGGTTGAGCAACATTGGGATAAAACCTAAAGCTCAACATAGAAGAAAAAGTCAGTGCAAGGAAGACTTTTCTCTGTGCCTTGATCAAAAGACTTTTCCCAAAGGTGGGAAAGGAGAAGGGAAGGACACAGCCCATTGTGTCACCTTCTGGCAATAAGAAGTATGGGCAGGTCTAATCCACATGTATTCAAACAACACCAGCTCTCAGGTACACTCGTCTCCTTGTCTATTACCTCCACAGATCAACTCCCGAAAGGGGAAGCGATCTTGAACAAAGACTTTCCAAGGATGAATAGAAGGGTGTACAGGAGCATTACATTCCCGTTCCTTGTATAAACATGGTGCAAGAAGGGAAAATCCTCATCATATACAAATTCTTTTTCCCATCAGTTAGGTTCTTTCCCATCTGTAGAAAGAGATGTAGAAAAACTCCCTGTGGGTCATATGGAGCACTGCTTTCACACAGAGATGCCATCTCCCTGGATACGCTGTTGCCGTGTTAGTACTGACTGTGCTCATAAGCCAATGCCAACAAAATGTGGATACTGATACCAGTGACACCTAATACTAGATATTTCCCAAAGGTGTCTCCTTCCTAGGCAACTGGCCAGCTAAAGCAGACACTATCATCCCACAGAGTACAGCTTCTCACCAGTTTCATCCTTCTACTCCAATCAACTCTTGGGGCATGCAGACTTCCATGAGATTAGTTTAAGATTCTGTCTCCTCAGCACTGTAACTTTGTATTACCACTTTCCAGTGGGTTTCTGTGGCATTATGCACTCTTTCTGGTATCAGACATGACCACAAGGGCTCATTTTAGAGAAATATGAACCTATTAGTATAAATGGGAACATGCTGCTTGTTCATTTCAGGCATTGCAAACAAAAGGCAGAGTTGTCTTCTCTCCTGCATTTGCCTGCTTAACTAACTTAAATCCTTCAGCACATGGTACCTTTGAATTTCAGTGCCTTATTGCCATGAGAAAACCACTACCAAAGCAAAAAGCTACAGTGGGTGGAACAGCTTCTTCTGTTACAGTTAAATCAACCACCGAAGAGCTTACCTGTCACTTGGTTCCTGTAAGTTCTTATAATTCTTCATATAATTAGTCTATAAATGACTTAACACTAGAATACAATATGACCATACAAATGGATAGTACAAAATACATTCTAAAATCTGCAGAGAACAAGCTACTTTAAGTAAAAATTATCCAAAAATGTGAACAAAACTATAATAAAAAAAAGATGAATCAACATGCACGCTTAAAACCCAGCTATTGTCCATGCCCATTCTTCCAACACCAGGATATCTGACTGTATGCACTATTTTGTCACCGTTATAACGATTGAAGTTTCAATAACATAATTAGGAGTCAGCTGTAAAGAAGACACAATAAAAAATGTCTTTGTAAACAATACACTTTTCTAATCCTCATTCCTTGCTGCTTTATTTATCATGCAACTTGGTGTAGTTACATGTTCTCCTTTGGATTAAGCCACCCTCTGTGCACCAGACCAAGTGAAGATATCTGTACCACTTTAGCTGCACATAGAATTCTGAGTTTGACAAGTGTAAAACTCATGTCTTCACTGTAGTGGTGAATGCAATTTTGCTTCAAATCAGATCCATTGAATTCTTTCCCTCAGTTACACAAAAAACTCTAAAATCCTGAAAGCTCAACTAAATCCAATTGCAAGGAGCAAAATACAAGGTCTGTTGATAGACACAATAAAGTATAACTAGAGTGATGTATCAAAATCAGTGTTTCCCATTAATAAATATTACCTCAAAAACATGCTCAAAAATGTAGACTGATGCAATCTGAACTGCCTGATGGTATAATTATGGTAACAGCTCACACCGGGGAACAACTGTTGCTTTTCCACACTGAGTAATGAATATGAGTAATAGATTTGACTTTTTCCCCCAAGTATTCTGGTAAACATGTTAAATAAATCAGGTTGTAGGCTTTCATGAATACACAACAGCTACTCAGTCCTTAGCAAGCATAGAACAATACAATAACAATAATCTCAAAAAAAAGAGTTCAGTATTGGGATGAGAATTCGAAGGAGAATTAGTCATACATGCCCTTGGATAAGTTATCTCTCTTATCTTATGAGACCAGCAGATCATATAATCTTAAATATTCTTGTACCTCCAAGTCAATAAAGATTAATAAAAAGCCCTGTAGATTTTAATGTTTGACCAATAAACTAAAACTACGTAATCATGCTGCCAACTGCTTTCTAGAAGGATACTGGTTTACGGTTGCCAAGAGGGATCCTCCCAGGAACACTATCCTTGGTAGTGCCAGTTCCCAAAATGTCCTTTTAAAGGTTGCAGATGGGAGATAAAGCCCAGTTCCTGGCGTACCTTCCCTATGAGCTGACTGTGTATAACAGTCTCTCAAGATGAGTTATTTCTAGAGAAACAGTAATGACATATATTTCACACATATTTGACAGACTTCCATTTCATACCAGATGTAATTAAGGATGAAAAATAATGAGCTAATTCTAGTAAGCTGTTAAATTTTGAAACAAAACAAAAAAAAAAAAAAATCAAAGTTACAAAAAGCCAAGAATAAAACTCTCAACTGGTTGCTATTATCACACAAGCAACAGGCAGGCACCTTCAGTAGCATAGAAGCTTTTCTGAATTTGTTCTTTTACTGCATTCATTTCTCAACACACTCCTGGCTTAAAGGGTCTTCTAAACAGCCATAGGATTTTTAAGCCTCTAAACACTTCATAAATCATCTGTGAGAGGCATTCAATGAACAACCTCTCTCTCAGGGCAGCCATCTCTAGAATGCAACTAGTTCACAGAGACTCCATGTAGCATTTGATTTAAAATATATTACAGAGTTGGCATTTTGTCTGGTTTAGAGTTCATGCTCTCATAAAAATGGGGAAAAGCTCCCCTTCTCATAGTGTGAGATCTTTATAGAGAGGTGGCAGCATTGTCATAACTAAGGTTAAAACACATTGCCTTGTAAAGAAATCTCAAATTCTTTGCATCTTTCCTCGGTGGCAGCCAAATACCTAAGTGTGATAATGCTGCCCAGGAAAAGATGTTCAACAAACTAGCCAGAAAATTCAGTCTCTGAACAAGAGACACAGAAGAATTGTATATAGTCCCTGTTAAACAATCAGAGAGAAGAAATTTGTATTATGCCTTAGAAAGGACACATCTGAAAAAAAACCAGTAGCCTCCCAAGCTAATGGGCAACAGTTCCTTTTAGTGCTGTCAAGATATGGAGAAGCTTCTCTTCCAGGCTGGGGTCTACAGTCCAACTAGAAAACACAGCACTGGCATTTCTTCCTGCACCTGGGATAAAGCCCAAAGGATACGTAGTCCAGCTGCCAGGACAGATTTAGCAGCATCCTCTGCAATGACCCCAGGCAGAGACAACTCATGAGAAAGAAGGTAAAAGCCTAAATCACAGCACCAGAGCTCTGAAACTGAATGTTTTAAGCACTCACCCAAGGAAATACCATTAGCAGGTAGCAGCAGTAATTTGGTTGTCTGAGTATGCTGGAGAGAGAATGCTGAAAGCACTGACATCTATGAAGGTCAATCCGAAACTGCTTTCTGAGTAACTCTGTTTTCCTGTTCTTTACAAGTATTGGAATAAGTCTGTACCCCTAATAGCTCAGTCCCTCCTACTAGAGTGTAAGAGGACCACCCACCCTTAGGAAGCTCCCAGAGCTCAATGGTATGTTCACAAAAGGTTGCCAGTTGAAGACTCCCTGTGTCAAGATTTTGACTCTCTTTATTTGGGGAACAGTGAGAGCACACTCCAAGCAAACACAGAGAAAGTTAGATTTTTCACAGCTATCCAGGTTATTCACGAAGAAAACTGTCTAAATTCAATCTAAATAAATCCCTGCTGGCAGAGAAAGGAGATCTAAAATTTAATCATTTCCACTTGCTGTCAGCATCAATACTTCTTCCAGCCCCACCCCAAAAATATTTATGACTGTCTCTTTTATTTAGTAGATTTCTGACTGTCACTCAGCTGTGGACAGACCTGATATCTAATCGGTATCACAGTACCTACATTTGTCATCTGTGAATAAACCATCTCTAGTCTGGTAGCACTGTTTGCTAAAAAAAAAAACAAACAACTTTTGAGCCAATGCATTTAAATGTTCTGTCACATGAAGTTTAACAGCACCCTGAAAAACACCAATTCAGAGCTCATTGCTTCATTCTTCTTCATCAATGGAAAGAGAAGCTGCATCCTGATGGGTTAATATATCCAAAGACAGGTTATATATCCCAACAGCAGACGTGACTTGAATCTCATTCCAGGTGAGCACTTTGTGATTTCGTGGGTTATGAAGGATTGAATGACTATAGGCTGAATACATGAATAGCTCAGTGAAGAACAAGGTTTTTGTTCTCAACTGAAATACAAAGTGCTGCTTTCTCATTCTGTCTTTAATGATGATGTATCTGTAACCTTTCAAGATTCACTAATACTAGACAGTCCTGCTGCATTTCCATTAAAATTAATAAATATCTGCAATCCACAACAAACTATTCTAACTGCTGATATGAAATGACAGGGAGAGAAAGAGATGTGTGACATTGGAGCTTGAACACAATGCAAATTTGAGGTCACAATATCATGTGTTTTGAGACCTGTCGTGAAGCTGAAATACAAGTAAAGCTGTCACAGTGATACAGTGACAGTACGGTTCAGCATGCTGATGAAGTGACTAAAATCAAGAATGACTGCAGAGCCAAGGGGAAAAAAAAGCTGCTTTTCTCTCCCCCCCCCNGTGCTATATTTATAGAGTGGCAGAATATGTTGACTTTTCAACTAAAATCTATCCTTGATATTTCTATTGCTGCAGTGGAGCTATGTTTTCACAAGAGGGCAATGTACATTTTCTAGTCACAGCAAACTAGTTGCTGTGCTTCTCTTTTGACAGATATCAATGCTCTCATTGCCTCAGGAGAGGTAACAATCTGTACATTTTGCTAGCTATACCAATTTGTAAGATGTGTGGTTAATAACAGGTTTTCAATTTTAAAAAGAGCTGTTTTCACACCTACAGAAATCTGAGTGATCCCAAAGTGCTTTGCTAACATCATTCTAATTCCACAGCCTACCCACATGGGTGGACACCAGTGTACCAGCAAAGCAAAGCAACAAAACAAATGAGCTTGTGAGATTGTACATAAATAAGACACCTACCAATTCTTTCACTTTCATATGCGACTTATCACCTTATTACTTTTTGGGCCTATCTTCTTGTGACTTTGGGTGGAAAACAGTGTGGAATATTTGCTTTAAGTAGCCCATAGGAAAACTCTAATTTTCAGAAAAAGGGTCTCCTCTCATTTGAAGACTATGTCCTCAGCAAAGCATAGCACCATGTACCAAGAATACCGGAGTGGCCGTCAATTCACCACAGAGTCAATCTACACATGCACAACATGCCCAGGGCTCACACCAGAAGGTGCATAGCTCATTGTTGCTGTGCAAATTGGTTATACAGCATACATACATTAGTTACACAACAGACATTAAGAGGTGTTAACCTGTTATTTGCACTGCGTGGTGTGGAAGCACGTAACTCTCCCCAAGAAGACTACCACGGCATCCAGACACAACTTTGAGAAACAGCATTTTGGGTATCAGAAAGAATTATCGTGGCTGAATCATCCAAGGCTCTCAAGCCATGAGAGCAAAGAGTGCACTGTTGAGAGGGCTGGTGAATTGCTAGCTGCTCTGAAAGGCCCAGGGATTACAATTTCCATGTAAAGCAGGTGAGATTTTGGTTTCTAAATACCTTGGATCATGAATATGATTTTTTTCCAATTTCTCTGTGGAAATGTTGGGTTTTGGTTTTAGGCATTAAAAACATATGTCAAGGCCAACCAATGAGCTAAGATGAGGCTTTTACGTCTGTGTTATGTTTCCAAACAAGTCCAAACCATTTACTTAGTCAATCACATTTGAATATTCCATCATTCATTGCTTTACATTGCACTATTTAAAGCGAAGTTTCAGCTTTACTTAAAGATTGTCCAAAACTGAGGGAGAGTATAAAGCATGAAAGACTTAGTAGGAGCTTCCACAGTGGGGAACCAGTTTAATACTGCCCCAGTGTCTTAACTCTGTTTAACATTTCTGGGCTGCTAAAAGCTAGGCAGCATCCAAATAAGCTTCAGGGAATTGGCATAGCTCTGGGGCCCTGAATACAATGACTGTTTTCACTGGAAACATTTATGACATTGGAAGGAAGATTCCCTCAGATTCCTTAACTTGCACCAAGATCCAGTAGGCTTGTCCTCCTTCTGCCTGGGGAGCAGACACTATGGCACTGCTCTACCTCCAGAATGCCCTTCCACCGACATCTCTTTTCAGTTTAACTTGAAAAGAGAAGAGCAATTTAATCTTTCCTGCCTTCGACTTGGAGGTTTTGTTCTAAATGTATTTGGACAGCAGAAATAAAGACAAAGATTTAATAGAAATAACTGAACCACAAACTGAATTATGTATTTCCATTTCAGAAGACAATCTCACTGCTAACAATATAACTCTCCTTCCACAAGTATGCATGACAGAATTCAAAGTACCTCTCTGTTTTTTTCATGGTATTTTGTATCTGGCAGTAGCTATGCAGCATAGAGAGCTCCCTCTTAACACGTGTATGTGTCATGAGTCTCACTTGCTTTGTCCAGGAGTTGGGGTGGGACCATCTGAATTGCTGAACCAGTCTGTCTGGAAAATTTGTACACTAGCGGATTAAAATTCAGACTGAACCCTGGCAACATTCCTGCTTTGGATCTCTGCCTAGAACCTTCATTTCTTCACATTCAGTGTTCTCTGGAAACATGAAGCAGCTTCAAGCTTAAGGCTTTCTGTAGGACCCCCACACCAACAATCTCCCAGAATGGAAGCGCATAGCAAGGCAGAGTCTAAACTGCATTGACAGCCTGGACCATCTTAATTTTCCAACACTGGAACTTTAGTGGTTCCCATCTTACAGAAATGGCTACAGTTACCAAGCATCTTACTAAACCAAGTCAAATCCTGAATAGACACCTTGATTACAAACCTGCTCTTAATTATACAAACACCCACTGAAGTCACCAAAAGTGCCAATAAAGCAAAGGCACATTTTATTTTGTGACCACATGGAAGGAGTCTGAAAGAATTTACATCAGCTGCTAAACATATGCTCTAATGACCATCACTGGATTATTAGTAGTGGCCTAGATATAAAAAGCTTTGATCTTCTTACTCCTGGGTTATTATCCAGTTTCTAGATCTCTTAAGGTCAATCAGAGTGAACAAAAATTAGGATGGGTGAAAACTGCGTGCAATAGGAGACAGAGGACCATACACTATCGATCCCCAGAAGTAGCACTGAATAATACAGGCAGAAAACAGCAAACATGACTAATAAGAGAAAGTCAGAAAATAGTGTTACATTTCAAAGAAATTTAGGGGTTAATAGCTCAAGGTAATGAGATACGAAGTCTTTCACATGTAGGTCACAAGTATTAATCCATCTCCGTTCATAACAAACTCCAGTCATTAATAACTGACAGCTGTCTGGCAGTGATGTAGAATGAAATGGTGGTCCTGGTTTAATTGCAAAATAAAGCATATTGACAGGAGTGTAATGCTGTTAAAAGTCCAGGCAGAAATGTCAAGAACTTACTGGGCATTGAGAGAAGACCTCTATCCCCTTACTGAAAAGCTTCATTTTCTATTAGTGTCAACTTGAGGTATCTCAAGGGTAATAAATCTTTGTGAGGGAACAGAGGAGAAAACAGTTCAAAGAGAGCAGCAGAAATTCTGCTGCCTTGAACTCAGATCAAGGGCCAGCTCCCCAGCTGGTGCTTCCACTGAAGTGCTAGTGCTACACCAGTTCATACTGGACCAGGGCTTCTCCCTGTTACTTTCAACAAAGGCAGCACAGAAGCCAGGACCAGCAGATGAGAGGGCAGACACATAAAGACACAGAGACAGGGAAGGAAGGCATAGAGTAGACCAAGGCCACAAAAAAACCCAAAAAAACACTGAGGGAAGAAGGAGCTCCAAACAAGCTTAGAGGAAGACAACACTGAAGATGATCTTAGTGCTGGGCCTTTTCCCACACAGAGTCCCCTGGTTTGCACATCTTGGTCCAACAAAGAGTTTATTATATATACTGTTGGTCCCACTACTGCCTGAGGTAGGTCACAGAAGACACCCTGGGTTACAGGAACAATCCACGTGGCTACATCTCACTAGCTCTTGCTGCCCCTCAGCCCAAGGTCCTTCTAAGGAGTCAGAGCAATATACCAAGAGAGAAGTAAGGTGTGGGGAGAAGATGAAGTTACACTTCACATAATTGGAATAAACTGTCCATGGAGAAATGGTGAATAAGATACAGAAATTACTGCTGCCTTTTCGGAACCTTTTCTTTACAATAAAAGAATGTCCATCATTTCAAAAGCCCATGTGAAATATCTAACATTCACAGCAAGGATGAGTTACTCATATTCCCTCAACCATGAATGAAGAGAAGCACCTCCAACAGGATACTTGTCTGTCTTAAAATAGGAGGATGCTCAGAATAAAGATTTCTTCTCTCAGTAGGTGATTGCTGGAAATACCCAATGGAGGTTGGGCTCCAACATGGTAAAAGTTGAGCTGAACACAATCTTATGTAATCAGAGTGAGTCTTCAATCATTTTGTGGACATTCTGCATGGATGTTTTGTGTTCTGCCTTGAACAATGAACTCAATGCTATTACATGAAGCACAAAATTTTTACATATAGTAGTCAAATTATCTGAAGATATTTGTTTGCAAAATTGACAATTCAAAGATGTGCCTAAAAAGAATAGTTTAGAGTTAAAAATTATGGTTTTAAATCCTTCTTCCTCACAACTACCAGTACTATTCTTTCTGGTCAGCATAAGACACATGCAAGAAGGAGTCATGTTTGTTTGTTTGTTTTTTAAAGTATTTTCCTTTTAAAACTCCTCCACTTGCTTTTGGAACTGTGTAAGTAACACGCAAGAGTCACATTTCCAAGTATTCTGCTTGTATCAGTTTCTTATAAAAACCAGTGTTCTTTCATAATGTATTTTAGAATTGTGCAGATTCTATACTGATCATTCAAATAGCCCCTCCAGATGTTAAACAGCCCCAGAGTTATCAACAGATTTCTTTTTTTCTTTGAATACTTTCCCTAAGTACAAAAGTAAACAATACAGAAATGTACTAAGGTAGAACAGCCCCAGGTGACAGTTTTCCCCATTTCCAGGATAATTCTGCTGAGTATTTTTCAGCCAGCTAGCCATCAAGCTATACGTAACCACTAGATGGTGGTGGTGTATACCACACACATGGAATACCTGACATTTCTTGCTTGGCTTTCTCAGAAAACTCAAGGAAGGAGAAACCTTTCTGCACACTGTACAGCCCTCCACTGTGGTGTAAGTCAAACAATAGCCTTGATCCTTCCCAAGCAAGAGTCAGTCGATACAGGCTGCTGTGTCACAAAAACTGCATAACAGAAAGTCTTAACTCTTTGGAACAATGTCATGCCCAGCAGCACTTCAGGACATTGACAAAACCAAAAATGAGGCATTTGTGAGTTTCTCTAGACTTCATTTAAAGTAATCACATTCTGACCCATCATGCTACAGCTGCCTTTGTGCATTTAGCTCCATAATTGGCAGTGGAAATCACTTTTTTTTTTTTTTTCTTATGGAATTCACATGTTCTGCTGCTCTTCCTTCGAGCAATGTAATTAAAAGAACCTGCTTAGCATAATTAATTTGCAAACAGGTTGGATGAAATGGGATTGTGTCCCAAAGGCTTTTTCAGCATGAAGGGGAAACTACTTTTTCAAATGTACTATAATCTAGGTTCTCCTGTATATCAATTTCTTGCATTTTGTATTCTAAAAGCTCTTCATTTTGAAAGGTGATACAGTTGGTAGCGCAGTTCTGAGTTCTGTGGCTGATGTAGACCTAGATGGTACAGCTCATTCTGCAAACCAGGTCCTCCAGACTATCCAGACTCTGAGCAGAAGGAGGCTGTGTCATCAAGAGATCTTCTCTGTTGAAGAGGTTTTGCTGAAACCCACGCCTCAACCTGATCTGAAACAACAGCATGGCATTTTAGATGTAGAAGGGAATATTAGTCGTCCTGCACAGCCAACCAGAAGAACGATGAGGGAACAGGGAGGGAGGAACACCTTCCCACAGGGAGGGGCCGAGACCTCTGCTCCTGTATGAACACTTGGACCAGCTGCAGTTGTCTCCCACCATGAACAGTTCTGATGGCACCAACACCTGGCATTATTCCTCCCTCATGGCTGTCCATAAGGACAAGGACATAGAGAGAGGGGCCCTTTAGTGCATCACCTTCACTGGAACCTGCTCCACCTGAGCAGCTGAGACATTGCTGACAACACCCAGCACAAAGCATACTCACAGGACCCTCCTGCTCCCTCCCTTGCCTGGGAGTGTCAGTGTCTCAGCTTGCTCTACCCATTGGGCAAGTACTTAGACACACACTTTGTGTGAAGAAAAAAAGACATTTTTTTCCTGTTGAATCTGTCCTGTTGGGTCAATTGTGCACTTTTTGTTTCTTTAACATTTAAATTATGCTGGTACAACCAGGATCTCCTGTGCATAGGCCACTGCACAAACTCTCCCCAGTGGTACTTTCCTTCATGCAGACTGTTCATGTTACTTTTTCCAAAACAAACCATTCACAAGCAATTGTCATCTTTTGCCTGGGTAGTGCTTCATCTTCTATATGCAGACTGTTAGCACCTAGATTTCACTTCTGAAGCCAGAGTATTGACACAGGGATACTGAAGACATGGGCCCTAGAACTGAATTCAACTATCCCAGGTGTTTCTTTCTTGACAAAGGCAGATAAAGTATGATCTTCTTTCATGTAGGCACAGAGAAAAAGCGCTCAAACCCAAGCAAACACACTGCAGAACAGCCATGGCTCACACAGTTTATTGATTATACACATCACATGTTGTGGACTCTGCTAGCAACAGAAGGAAAAATAACAACCACTTCTTTTTGGTTGCACAACATCACGGAGGGATAGCTCAGTGACATCAGTAAGATTTCTTGCTGGAACAGTGCTTTTATATACAAAAGGAAGATGTTTTATAAAGATTAAGTCACTAAGAAGAAGACATGGCCTTAATGAGTTCAAAAATTGCCTCATGTCAATGGTTTACTTATTTATTGGGTAGCTCTCTAGAGGACTTTTTTTTTCACAGATTTTGGACTCTATTTTTTCCTTCTATATGTCCATTACCAGAACTGTCCACCTGACTCTGACCTCTCCCTCAATAATAGACTGTTCCTATTTTACCAGTAGACTGTTTCACAGCAGACTGTTCCTATTTTATCTGTAAGTCAAACAGCATTGCCAGCTTCACAGCACTGTTCCTTACTCCTTCAACACAGAACAGCAAATTGCAAGGACACTTCGGGGTGACAGTTTGAAGACAACAGAAACAAAGACTACATGCTTTTTCTGGATCTGCCCTACACTTCCAGCTTCAAATGCTGCTGGTTCTGGAGTGATAACATAATCCCTGTCCTCCAGGGAGTCCCAGTTAGGATCACTGTAGGCACAGCTGCCAGCACGGTGATTGGCAAAAACAACTCCCCACTGTCAGAGCAAATGCAGTACAGGTTCTGCTCTCATCCAAAATCAGTGGGATTAAGGGGTTGATTCTTTTGGCTAGCTAACCCAGGGACACATTCTCAACAAGGCTACTGAAAAGAATGGGAAGTGGTTGCCTTCACTGATGTCACCTAGATGTGTTTTTTATAGAATCATAGAATCATTTAGGTTGGAAAAGACCCTTAAGATCACTGAGTCCAGCTATAAACCTAACACTGCCAAGTCTACCAACTCCTCAAGCACCACATCAACGTGTCTTTTTTGGCTGTTTTGGTTGTTTTATTTACAAGTCACAGAATCACAGAATAATTGTGGTTGGAAAGGACATTGTAGATCATCGAGTCCAACCACACCTACAAGAATAAAGAACACCTAAATACCTGACCATTAAAAAGAAACAACACCAAAAACCAACACACAAGCCCCCTGCATGCCTGCCCCTAGAACATGTCATGAAGCCCCATGTCAACTCGTTTCTTAAATACCTCCAGGGATGGTGACTCC